>OMNM01029915.1:4724-21367 GCA_900302745.1 Parablennius parvicornis | reverse complement strand
CAGAGGGTTACGTTTATTAACTTCAGATCAGAGAAACCGAATCAGCAGATTCACGATTCACAGGCAAATAAAGAAATGACTTCTTTTCTTTCAATCACATTATTTACACTTTGAAATCATCAGTTTCCCTCCATGAAGGTGGATTTGATTCAGTCTTAATTGATCATTACTGGCCATGTTCAGAAAAAAAGATCTTATATAATACTATATATGTATATATGTATGTGTATATATATGTATGTATGTGTATATGTATATATGTATGTTCCACCTTATGAGTCGTAAACGGGCCTCATTTAATTCACAATGAAAGGTGTATGTGTTTGAAATGAGGAGAAGGATTGACAAACACACACTGAGTTGAAATGCTGGTTCATACAGGCTGAGTCGACGCACACGGCAGAGGAGAAGAGATGCTACGCGGCTACGAGCAGACAGGAGAACAGGATGTGACCCTGACACAGAGGAGATGCAACAAAGTCAGACTGCACCTTTTCACTGTGCCTTCTCATTTTGTTAGCAGCCCACTGCTTCCGTTACCACAGTCTCAACCCCAGAAAGATTTTTTTTGTTGCTGCTTCTTGTCTGACAGCAGCGACATCAGGAAGTCCCCGCTCCGGTTGTGGCTGTTAGCTCTTAGCCGTGGGAAGCGGGCCCTCCTGTATCTGAGCTTCATCCACGGAGCCCTCCGGCAGGAGGACTGTCATCGTGCAGGCACGAATCCCCCCCAGCGGCTCGAGGACATCGAATACTCTGTCCCACGCGTCCCGCTCGGGGTTGTAGCACTGCACGATGTCAACCATGCACCTGCTGTTCCATGAGTAACCCCCCACCACGTAGATCTGCCCGTCGAATACCGTCACGCCCACATCGCTCTGCCCCCGTGGCATCGGCGCCACGACCGTCCACTGGTCCGTGCCCGGGCTGTAGTACTCGCAGCCCAGGACGTCGCTGTAGTCGCTGCTGCCTCGGAAGTGGTTGCCGCCCATGACGTAGAGTCTGTCTCCCACCGTGCACATGCAGTGCAGCCCGCGCAGCTCCATCATGTCGGCCCGACGACTCCACACGTCAGCCGCCGGGTCGTAGCACCACAGCTCCTTCTGGAAAGTGTCGCGGGTGATGCCACCTGGGAGGCAAGAATCCAGTGTGAGGAGGGAGCAGGACTGGAAGACCTGGTATAGAACAACCTGTCCTCTTCTGCTTTCATCACAGAAGAAGTTCATCAAGGGCCCGTTTATACCACAATGTCTTCAAGTGAAAATGATAAACTTTCATTGTGGTGTGGGTGAAGTGCTTCCTCCGCCATGAGGAAATGGGTCATTTCTATGTTGGATTACACATCTATTGAGTCTGTTGTTTGCAGAGGTACCCAGAACAGTGTGGCTGTTCTCAGCACTTTTTCTCTATTGATATTTCCCACAAATATTCTCACATATGTTACGACCTCTCGTCAAAGTAAAGTTGATACAAAGAAAAGGACGAGAATGTGTGGCAGGTTTTAAAGTATTAATATCATACTCCTAATGGCTTAAGATTAATATTCTTTATTGCTTGCTTTAGTGTTACTTTTATTTCTTTGTCTAGATTTGTGAATTGTCTTGTGTTGCCTTGCCTGGCAATTCATCTGCTTGGTGTTGCAGTTGCATTTAGAGCATCTAAACATGGGAGATATTATCTTCCAGCCAAAATTCTCATTTTTAATCAAATGTGCAACATCAGTATGTTTAACATATTGGTGTATGGTTTTGTGTAGTTTGTAGCAGAGCTTCCTGTCCGTCCTCTGAGTGCAGCACCCTTGTTTTTTCAATTAGTTAAAACCAACAAAGAAGCTGCAGTGTGGTAGTAAATAAACTGCAAACAACTGTGGTCCACATCAACCACGAGTGTTTTTGCTTCTGGGCTCATGGCCTCGAAACTTCAGTTTCTGTCCCTGAAATGAGAGTGGCTCTGCAGCAGAACAGGAAGTGGTTTGAAAACTTTCAGCTGATGCAACTCAGACTGCACGCTGTTCTGATGAAGTTGGAACAATTGAGTCGCCTGCAGAGATATTTTGTTAAACTTCAGCCAATTGAATGTGAAGTTAGAATGAATGCATTAGACAAATTAAATGATCTGGTCAGGTTTACTCATTTACAGATCTTTAAGCCTGTAACTGGTCGGACTGGGGTTAAAAGATATTCCTGTAATGGTACTTTATTCAGGATCAAACAAAACAAACTAGCACATGATTCATATTGGTCATTTAAAATCCCTAAAGTGGATAAATGTTTATCATTCTTTGATGAATAGTAACTGAATACATGTTAGTAGAAAAAGAAGAAGTACTTCATGAATTCGGGAAGTGTGGTTTTCATATTGGTCCTACAGATCTGCTCTTTGTGGGACTTGTCACCAAAGCAGATGAAGTTATGGTAATTACTTCCCGGTCATGAGATTTTACTTTGAATTAATGTTATCTTTGCAGATTACATATTCCGTAACGAGTCTTGTAATAGTTTAAAATGAGGTCCAGACGAAAGCTCAGAGGGGATAAGCCTTTTTCTGATGTGGGATGAGCTTCCACTGCCCGACAGACAATCCCCCCTCTGCCCACTTTTAAAAATAATCTTAAAACCCATTTTTATTTCTTAGCTTTTAATCATATGAACATAAATAAAGGTGACTTGACTTGAATGTGTGAAAGCCTCATTTGAAAGATCATGTATCTGATCAGATAAGTATATACCCTGAATTACGCGGAACATGAACAATTGATCTCTCTTGTTGTGTGTTTTTGTGTGTGTGTGTGTGTGTGTGTGTGTGTTGTTGTGTTGTGTGTATCCACCAGTTTCCCCACCTGAGATGTACAAAAGCTCCCCATGAACCGTTCCAGCATGTCCGTAGTGCGGCTCCACCATATGATCCACGAACGTCCACTCGTTTTTCTTCAGGTTGTAACACTCCACTGTGTCTAATCCAAAACATGAAGGTTTGGTGCTGGATTTAGATTTCACTCCAAGCTCTACTAAAAACTCAGAATCAAACCTAGCGACGTGCAACTCTCTCGTCAGAGTATTATCAGCTTTACTACTTCTCCTGAAAATGTGTTCAAGTACTGCTCAGGAGCAAGTCAAACTTGATGTTATTCATGAACAAACAGTTCACTTAGATGATATTCTACTGTTAGATTATATAAAATTAAGATCTATTAAATTACATGAATATTATCCGAGATGAAATCAGCTTTTATACTAGTGTGAAATGAACTGTTTAACCTGTTCAATAAAACATTGAATGACACTGACCTGAAAGACTTAACTAGATTATATGATATGGTATGATATGATATGATATGATATGATATGATATGATATGATATGATATGATATGATATGATATGATATGATATGATATGATATGATATGATATCATATGATATGATATGATATGATATGATATGAGATTAGATTAGATTAGATTAGATTAGATTAGATTAGATTAGATTAGATTAGATTAGGTTAGATGTAGCTGTAGCTGTAGCTGTAGCTGTTAGCTTTCAGTTTGAATTAAACTCTACATTTTATTGAATCAGGTTTTTCCTCAACACTGATCTGTAAATGAGTAGATTGCAATCTAATCTAATCTAATCTAATCTAATCTAATCTAATCTAATCTAATCTAATCTAATCTAATCTAATCTAATCTAATCTAAATTAAATGTTATGCCAACTACAAGCAGCTGCAGTATTTTAGTGGCGTCTCACCGATTTCACCGGAGACATTTCTTCCTCCGACAGCGAACAGTTTTCCTTTCAGAGCGCTGAGGTGGAAAAACGTCCTCTTTTCATTGAGCGACGCGATCTGAAGCCACTTGTTGAACCGCGGGTCATAACGGTAAGCACTGTCGATGGCCGTCTTCCCCTTTGTGTCATACGTACTCTGACCTGTAAAGTAAAACAAAGAAGAAGGTGAATTAGAAGAAGCATTAAATATAATTCAATAGAAAATATGATTACAATTTTTTGGGCCTGTGTGCTGCTCCTTAACGAACAAGAAGCAGGTGATTTGTTGATCAAAAAGCAAAAGAAGAGTGCCGAGTGATCATCTGCCCTCCTCTGGGATTAGACAGCCTGGACTGTTTTTATGTGAAGAGCTTCAGTGTAAAGGTTTCTCACCTCCAACAATAAAGAGGAAACCACCCAGGAGAGCCATGCCGTGCTGGTAGCGGGGTACGTCCATGGGCTTCAGGGCCCTCCAGTGACCCGTCTTCTGGTCGTACAGCCTCAGCTCGCGGCTGACCACCAGCTGCTGTCTCATCACGCCGCCCAGCACCAGAATGTGCGTGGCGTCGGAGCGGATCTGCGTCCTCTCGGTTTGCAGAGCCGGCTGCATGAAAGGCATCATCTGGTAGTTGCTGGCCTCCAGCAGGAGGTTCACACAGGACGTGTCAGAGCGCATCATAGAGTTGCCCCCCTCCTCGTCATCCTGGGAGATCTGGATCAGCTCGCTGGGGTTCATGAGGGGGAAGCGGATGTGGCGCATCAGGGCGAAGACGGAGGAGCTGCGTGTGGAAGGGTCGTAGTTCAGCCACTCCCTGGCGATGTGGTAGAGCTCCAGCTCAGAGAAACCCTCCAGAGAGTTCCTGGCCAGAGCGTTGGCCATGCTGGTCTCAGAGAGCTGCAGGAAGCGGCCGCACTGAACCAGGTCCGACAGGTTCTGACTCACAAACTCACCTGTGTGCAACAGGACACCGATAATAAACGGTGACAATCACAACATATGTCAGAAAAACAAGCAAGAAGTGAAGAAGTACAAAGACTAAGGCTGCATTCTGGTCATGGTGCGTATTTTGTTCTTGTGTTCTTTCAAGATTCTGTGACCTTTGCAGAAGTAGATCATCGATAATGACACAATCTTCATGGCGTATTGTTCTCTGCACAAAAACAACCAACAGCGCCAACATGAAAACTACATTGTTTCCAGTCTTTACGCCATTGCGATGTAAACAGACATTGTTTTCAAAACGTTTCTGTGTAGATATGAAATTTTTCTGAAACAAAAACTCAACAATGATGTTTTCACTTGAAAAGTTGTGTAAGCGTTGAATCTTGTTTCAGGCTCTTTGTTTTCCCCTTCTCATGTCTGATTGCTGCGCTGATGTGTTTCACCAGGTGGTTGCCTTCACCTGGTCGCTGGGGCTTCTTTTGACCATCTTCTTCGTGTGCTGGCTGTTGCTTCGTCTGTGTTTTTCAGTGCCTCAACAGTTTTCTGTGATCACTGGATTTTGTGATTTTTGTTGCTTGGATGTTTGTTTTTTTTTCCGATGTAATGTGTTTCTGCTCCACCAACAAAGTCGTGTTGTGTCCTGACTCCTCTGAGCCAAAACCTCACAATGCCTTCACGTCCCCTTTTTGCAATTTCAATTCAGTGTTTCTCAGAAGAATTTATCTTATGTTGTTCTGGGGATGGAAACAGTGAAGCCACCCGAATGCAGAAGCAGTGAGCTCCATTTTTATCAACACTTTTCAGGCTGTGTGAACATGTTTGAAGAGCTCTGTTCACTGTCACTCACCTATATTCTGCTGAACATCCTCAAGAAGCAAGTCAGCGGCAATACGCTCGATTTCCACACAATTATCAATAGTGAGCTGTAAGATAAGAGAAGAGAAGATAAATTGGACAGTAGGGATGCTTCTGTTATCCATATAGAAGAGTATCAGAAATAAACACAGTAAATAATAATAATATGCTCTGAATCTTTTGTCCCTTCAAAAAAACCCAAAAAAACCCCAGCCAAAATCATGTCTTATAATCTATCTGAACCATAATATCTTTGCTCTCTGCGATTTAAACCGATACCAAGGAGTATGTCATTATCTAACTCATACTGTGGATGACCCTGACAGATTATGGAGGGATTGTCGCAGGTTAATGAGCAACGCTTCAGGCTTGTGACTGAGGAACAGAGAAGAGAGGTCGGAGTGAAACCCTCACCTCACTGCTCAGGAGCTGGTTGCAGAAGCTGAGGACAGGCATGACTTGCAGAAAGTTGGCAGCTTCCAGCGTGTCCTGCAGATTGCCCATGTCCAGGCTGACTTTGGAGGTGTAAATGAAGTCTATAATGTTCTTCAAACCCGACTTAGTGATGCCGTGCAGCTTGATCTCTCTCATCTCCTGCTCCTTCATGCCTCCTGATCAGGAGGAAGCAGAGGTGAAAACATGGCTTTGCATTGCTCCTGAGGATTTTTCTTGAGCCGGCACAGTCAGCAAGAACACAATGTCACAGCTGAATCAGTTTCAGATGAGGATTATCGAGGGATTCAGTTATTTGACGAAGCAATGCTGAAAATGTTTGCTGTTGCAAAGAAAGTAGGTTGAATGCAGAAATGAGTGAGTGTGACACATACTTCCTCTGTTTTTCCCTACTTCTTGTGAATGCTCAGCTAAAAGTGAAACTTGGACATACAGCCACCTACATTAAATCTGAACATGATTTGTTTTCATCGACCACTTTGAGAATTACTTTGAAGGAAAAAAAAAAGCATATTTTAGTGCAGCATCAGTTTGACAGCAGGACTGGATCAGATGCTTTTAACAAAGTTTGTTTTCACCCGTAAATAAAGACAGCTCCATCCTTCTTTACATATTGAAGATAATGTGTTTGAATAATAATTATCTCTGCCACAACGTTAACATGAAGAAAAAGGCAAATGGACTCACTCATTGCATTGCACTAATTTTTTTATGATTCTGGAGACGTGAAATAAAGATAATCCCAAGCAGCCTCAATCTGAGGATTAAAGCACCATCAAGACAAAAAAAAAAACAAACTAAGTCTGACGTTTTACTTGGCATGAGCAAGTATGTCTGACACGCAGTGTGTGAACTTCACCCTGATTCTTGCTCTGACTGCGTGAGAATGACTGAGAGAACAAACCTGTGAACATGGCCTTGAAGTAGTCACTGGATGAAGCCATGATGACTCTGTGCACTGGGAACGTCTCCTTGCTGTCTCCAGGAACCAAGATCACATCGCAGAGCGTCTCATCTGCCCGAAAAGCATCAAGGCCCTTTGGAGAGAAAAAAATATTGTGACTAATGGAAGATTTATTAATTAAATTAGGAAGACAATAAGGCTGACACAGTTACTGATTCATGGCCTTTACTACCGTAGTGTCTGGACTATAAGTGCCATGTGACCAAGACTTGTCAATCAGTGAATTATGAAGAGGAAAACAGAGATTTATGTAGTTTAGTGGTTCATACAAAGACACCTCAGGTAGTGAATTTAATGTCATGTTTTATGTGCAACAAGGTGGAGAACATTTGGTTATACATGTATTTTATTTGAGTTAACTGTTACTGAGTCTAAGGGTTATTTTCTCATTTGTTTTGATGAGTAAACTGTAATGAAATTGAACAAATAGAAAATACATTGTGAAACATCACGGCCTCAAAGGCCCCATTTTAATTTTGTTGAACTTGTTACAATGACAATAAGGGTTCTATTCTATTCTATTCTATTCTATTCTATTCTATTCTATTCTATTCTATTCTATTCTATTCTATTCTATTCTGTTAATTTCCACAATGTTTTCAAAGTGAAAACTGAAAACCTTTGTTGGATTTTGGGTATCCATTTGCATTGCAATGGTGCAATGGAGCCACTGAAAATACACTTTTTTTGGACACATTTTTGTTAGTTTTATATTTGACAGTCACCGTAATAACAATCCAACTTTGTCTTCTGTCCACACGAAAGTCCATGTTCTTCCATTGTTGATATTTAAAGTATATTGTTCTCTGGGTGCAAGTGTGTGGTTTCATTACAATTTAATTAACAACAGCACCTACTAGTGGCCCTATATGAAAATGACATTGTTTTCAGTGTTTCTACTGTTTTCCGTGTAAACGAACATCGTTTTCAGAATTCAGGCATTTTTTCACTGAAACGGGACCTCAGTCACTGACACGTACTTGTAACACAGCAGCTCCGTGATCCGTGCTATTGAACACTTTGGACATCGGCCGTGGAGGAAGTCTGGGCTTTGTTGTTTTGTCGGGGCGCTTTGGTGGCATTTCAAAGAACAGGGGAAGAGGAGCAGGAGCAGGAGGAGGAGCCAGGGCTGCAGGAGGCGCCCTGCCATCTGGAGGGTCAAACAGAACGAGAGGACGCACACAAGCAGAGTCATGAAACTGGTGTTACTCATAGAACAGAATCCATTGAAGCTATCATCTCAGCTGGATGTTTTTGACTGCAGCAGCCTCCTGAGCACAGACCTTGTTGAGCAGCAGGGGGAGCAGGTCTGTCCTGCTGAGCCGTGGGTCTGGGAGGATCCCTGGACTGATGCCTGCTGCTCAGACGAGACAGTCTGCGGCTCAGCCTACCTGCCCCACTGTCGTCTCCACTTGCCCTGCACACAAACAGCTTTCAGAGGCCATATTTGCAGCTATCCAACTCTGTTGAGACTTTGAATCTGCATCCAAAATGACTTTTGAACATTTCAGGGGAAACCCTGAGCTTACTAAACATCCATAAACATTAATTCATCTATCTGTTTTTGCATTTCAGTTTTTGAAATTACAACATTTTACTAACTAAATTTTTCCCCTCAGCACTTCAACTTTTGCTCTGTACAAATGTGACTTCCTGGTGCTGACTTTGCTCCACCTCACTTTACCAAGACTCGCACTACCAACCAACCGAGACTATTTAATAAAATGTCTTATGTAAATGAAGAAGCCTTCGCTCAGTGCAGTTTATGCAAGTATACCCAATGAGGAAATTACATCACTAACCCATCCGTAAACCCAAACCCTAACGCTATTCTTTTATATGTTGCAGAGAAACGGTGAAAAGCTGAAATATAAAAAGGGAACAAGGCAGTATAGATAATTTCTCACCCCATTTCATTGGCCTCTTGGGGTTGTGGGTTGTTGTTACGCCGGTGAGACTTCCTACGAGGAGACAAAAGACCAGATTCAATGGACAATTTATATTAACAAAATGGTTGAATGGGATGGTTAGTGCATTTAGGATCTGAGAAGTAAAGAGCCACAAAAAAATTACAAAATCACCAACGTCTGAGTTTGGTTGAAATTAATTAAGAGTTATTGTTTAAACTTTGTTCATGTTAAGTATTTTTTTTCTTTCTGACTCACAAAAAACCATCACAAATTCACTTCATACTTCAAATTCACAATTCACAACACATCAGCCTTCATGACATGTTTATTTTCACGTGCCATTTTCTCACAGCTTTTGTTTATCTTTTTCAAACAATTTTTTTATTTAGTTCTTGGCAGAAATCCAGCTGCCTTTAGGAAAATGAAGGCGGGGAAATGCCAAAATAGTAACATTTTTAATGTTCATTTACATAGTTTGTTCATGGTTAAATATTCTCACAGGAAGTTAAAAGAGGTGGGTGTTAATCTTGAGATTAAATCAGCTTGAGTTTATTTTTTTCATTCTAAAAAAATGTGTAATCATTTTTTTTGACTATTCTGGTATGTCTTAGTATTCCAAATATTACAACAAACATATTCAATTTAAACATATGTCACATATAAAGAGCATATATTTTTGGATTGAAATGAAATTATATTCTGTATTTGCCTTAAAAAAAACAATTTATAGAGTAGATTAAATGAGTCTGTTTTCATGTGCCAGTAGGCACTAGTTATCACGCTCAATCTTTTAATTCTGTGCGGTTTTTGTTATTCAATTGCAACGCCTTTAAAAATGTCATGACACCACAAAGATCTCATGACTGCGATCGTCACTTGTGCGTTTGCAGCAATAGACCATTTCTTTAAATGCTGCACAAACTAAATACAGTTTATCATGTATGAGAGAGGAGACAGCGTTTTCATGAGACATGTCAATACACACACTTAGTTGCAACCTTTGTCTTTCCATTGTCAAAGGCTAAATCAAGAACATCCATGAAGTGTGATCTAAGATGTTTCGGGCAACATCTGCCTCATTGGCTGCACCAGCCACCTCCAACCAACTCCTCGTCCTCCTTCACTACAGTCATGAACCTTCTAGCATCTTCCTCTACTCCTCCTCTCTTCAAATGTTCGTCTCCAATATCCTTCATCCAAAGTCTCTACTGTCTCTCCTCAGCACATGAACAAACCTGGAACCTCTCTCTCTCTCTTTCTCTTTTTGAATCTCTTGTCTTTTCTGTGCTAAAGGAAATCTCAACATCTTCATCATGTATCTGAATCCTAACCTGTGAGTAAACCTGCACGTGTGATTCAGTCTGAACTGGCCTTGTTGTCAAGGGTTTTAGATGTTGGGTGCATGAAGTCTCCTGAAAGTCTCCAGGTCACTCACCTGGAAGAGAGCTTCCTCAGCAGCCCGGATCCCAGACCTCCCTCCAGCCTGCCTGTGTAAACCAAACCCAACTCTGAGAAGGAAGACGGAGCAGAAGTGTCGTGCTGTACGGCGCCAGCTGCTCGTACAGTCGGAGAGCCTCAGTGAGCTTCACCGCTTCTCCAGTCACACCGAGACCTCAGTCACTTCCTGTGCTACTTCTGCTTCTCTGTGTTTGTGTCTCTCCCACCTCAGTGCACTCAGTGCACGTCAGTGAAACAAGTAAAGTTTAGATCATGATGAGTCTGTGATGAACTGAACTCCAGCAGACATTACAATGTGAATTTATCTATATAACAGTATTTCTATGTCTCATGTTAGTTAAAAGCTGAGTATTTTTAGCAGCATGTTTTTAAACGTCATAGAGCTTTGAAGCCTAGTTGCTCTTGGTTCAATGCTGGACTTACTAATGTTTTGAGATATTATTGTTAACGCTTCCTGAACTTCTTTTGTCAGACTCTTTAAACGGGTATGTTTTTTTATTGATATATAACTTGCATTTGTTGTAGATGTTACATATATGGTTTTGGATTCACATTCATTTCATCTACTACATATAGAATAAATTCAACTTTGAAATTATCTGTTTTCATGATACAATTACAATTATCATCTTGATTTCTTCTCAAACATGGCTTTCCATGTAGAGGGAATGGTCCCCACACTTTCCAAACTGTTACAGAAAATCTTTTTTATTTGTCAAATAAGCAATGTTTTTTAAATTAACCTCAAGTAATTAACAGTCTTGACATCTTTGCAAACTCTTTTCTGCAATGTTTCACTGTTGTATCTATTAAACACAGTGCTTTCCTCAGCCCGTTCGGTCTTGTGATGCAAGTTTGTACTTCAACTTTAGTTTTACTGAATCACTGAAAGAAGCAACAACAAGACTTAAATTTCATAAAATGTTCTTCAACGTGAGATTGTATATTTCATTGTGGATGGTGGTGGGAATCTGACGCCCAAAACTTCAATTCCAAGGGTTTATTTTTTGGTCTTGAAATCAACAACAGTACTTATTCACTTCAGTTTTACAGAAAATTTTACAAACTGTAAGTCTTAAAAAGCAGAACAACAAACTCCTGAGAAGAATAGCTGGTGTGCGCTGCCTCAGCAGGTTTATTAAACCACAAGCAAGATTTCAAATGTCACCTGCTGGATGTATTACTGTGAAACCAAAAGATAGGCCGATGAAAATACTTCAACCTCTTCCGTCAAAAAACACTTTTACTTGATAGATGTGGTGACAACCATCAGCAATGCAAGCTAGTCTGTCACACTTGTGCATAAATACATATTAGACTCCAGTTGTTTACTTATTATAGATGTTGATTGCAAGGCATTCTAGAAAAATAAAAAATAAAAAAAGCACATTCAGAGGTATCCCTGTCTCATTTGGTTGTTGTGAAAAAATGTGGAGCTCCTGAGTGGTGTTCTGGTCCTCGGTGCTGCTTCTTCTTGGTGTGTCAGAGTTTGGAAAATTGAATGAGGTTTCTGTTGATTTCAGCAACGTTCCTGCAACCTGTGTGAAGAGTAAAAATGACACTGATGTTTGTGCTTTCTGGATACAAGATCATTCACATCATCATCCCCTTTAGGGTGTCTGCTATGAAAAGAAATGTGTGGCAGGTTGTGTTTGTGTAATCAGGTGTGTTTGTATCGTGTGTGAGCACCAACGTCACGACGCTCCGACGGTTCCACTTTTATATCAAACTCACCTGATAAAGCCATAGACAGACGGAACTCATCATTCAGGATTTGCAAGACTTCTCTGACTCCTTCTTCACCCTAAAAGATCATAAAAGTTAATTACAAGCTGCAGTGTAACTTTGTAAACGAACCACAAAATCTTTGGTTTGGCATTTTCACTGTATCTGGTTTATTTGAAGCTTCTGACAATCAATATCAATGTTCTTACTGTTGTTGACAAAAATATTAACTTTCTGTAAAATGGGAGTGTATAGCTCATATAGTAAAAGCTGATTTCATACAAACAAGTTTGGATTTTACTGAAGTTCAACAGAAGAAGTGCTCCACAAGTGTGAAATGCTCAATTCACGTCTGAAATAAACATTTTACAATGTAATCTGTACACCAAGGCCTCCGCTCCATCAAAGTCAATGACGGCCAGTGGGTCGAGGCAGAGGCACACACACACACACACAGGCACACCTTGTATGCCAGGCCCCACATTGCTGGACGACCAATGAACACACACTTGGCCCCCAAGGCAAGCGATTTCAGGACGTCACTTCCTGTCCTGATCCCTCCGTCCACATAGACTTCGATCCTGCTCTGAACCGTATCCACGATCTCCGACAGGGCGTCAATCTGAAAACATATGATGAGGATGAAATGACTTTAAAAGCCACTGAATGAGAATGAGTGTGAACCAGCTGGAAAATATTTCATGCTGGTATAAAACTCTCATGCTGGCCCATTTTTATTGTGTGTGTGTGTTGGGGGGGGGGGGTACTAAACGTTTGTTTCTACAAGAACATGCATGTTGCTGTTTGCCATCCATTCATCCATCCCTCCATTCTTACATTTAAACCTCCAGGAAATTCAGAGAGACAAGTTCACCTCAAACACAAGTTTTGGGGAAAAGTAAAATAACATATGTGCATAGAGAGAATGCAAACTCTGTTCAGAAAAGAACCAAAGGCTCAATCCAAGGATATATGAATCTATTCTTGATAAATAATCCAGTCTATGCTCTCTGGATATCTTCACTCAGTTTGTACAGAATTAGAAAATAACAGTTTTCTCCTCTTCTGCTCCATCAACCGAGAAATCAACTTTGACCTGAAACTGTCCGATCCCATTGCCCTGGTTAAGTTAATGTTAAGGCTCAGGTTTTTGTTCTTAATCATTAAAAAAATGCATGCATGCTCTTTTTGATAGAGGTACTTGTACTTAGCTTTTAGTTAATATGTAGGTTTGTGTTTCATACGTCTTGAAAATGAGTTACCTGTGTAAATAGATGTCAAATAAAATAAAATAAACTAGTAATTTTCCAGTTCTATTTGGCACCTTTAATGATTGCTACTGGCAAAGTCCTTGCATTCTAGTCCCCTCCCTTCAGACCAGCAATTGCTACAGTAATCCATTACTTTTGAACTATTTAAAGAGAGAAGAGACGGATGTGGTGGGTGACTACCGAGGCCGGCCCCCCGTCCAGCTGCCTCCCCCCGTGGTTGGACACGATGATGCCCTGGACGCCGTGCTCCACAGCCAGCTCGGCGTCCTCTTTGGTCAGGATGCCCTTGATGATGACGGGCAGGCGGGTGATGGACTGCAGCCAGTAGACGTCCTTCCAGCTGATGGAGGGGTCCAAGGTGTTGGCCGGTATCCCATACTCCTCTGGGCCCACGGCCTCCTGCTTAAAGCGCATGTCGTGCGAGCACAGTGGCCACTTAGCATCCCAGTGTCATCTCTCAAGGTATTTATACATTTTTAATAAAGTTACCTGGAAGACTCCATCAAAGTTCTTGACCTTGAGGTGCGGCGGCAGCTTGAAATGGTTTCGGATGTCGTCACGGCGCTTTCCTGTGTAGGGAACGTCCACTGTGAGGACCAGGGCCTTGTAGCCCAGAGCCTCCACCCGGTGCACGATCTGCTCCGACAGCTTCCTGTCGCGGTACATGTACAGCTGGAACCAGCGGTATCCGTTGGGTGCAGCGGCTACAATCTCCTCCACCGAGCAGGTGGAGTACGTGCTGGTGATGTAGCAGGTGTTGAGGGCTTCGGTGGCTGGAGACAAGTTTGGAAAATTAATATTGTGGCCTTGAAAGGTGGAGTTAGGGTGGGACAGTGTATCACTAATTCTTGTACCTGCCTGTGGCAATTGGCAAAAATTACTATTCATAGGATCAAGTTTTTTCTAAAACTTCCATCCCTTTTTTGGCACGTAACCAGTCCCGCACTGTTGGAAGCACGTACACACAAAGCTCATCAAAATGTGTGGAAAATTCTGGAATAGTGTGCTGTGATTTTGTTATCGATTCTGCTCAGCGTTTCCAAAAAAATCACATACAACTGCAAAAATTTTCCCATTCTCCAGCACGAATCAGTTGTTTGGGGTGTGCGTATTACATTGGGGTGTAGTTTGTGACTGTCAGCTCTGCTCCTTAGTGTCAAATGCAATGTTTTCATGACAACAGACACAGCTGCACCTAATCTGCCTGGCAACACACACCTGATGAGTAACTGCTCCTTTAATCATACTGGAATTTTCTAGTTATTTTATTATTACAAGACCAACATGAGAAATGATCTCAAGCCTGAACACATGTCAGATTTACTGGTAGAATATGAAACTTGGAGACCGCAGATCATCGGGCAGAAGTTCAACAAGTGTTCCCAGAGTCAGACGAAAGTTTTACAGCAGCTTTTAGATTGACGAAAATATTCTACTAGATCTACTTACAAACATAATGAAACTTTTTGCATAATTTATTTATGTTGATCAAGCAAGATTGTTTGTTCTTTGTCTAAAGAACTTATTTGTTGGCATGAAATATTATATCCAAGTAAAGTGAACTTAATTTGGTCTTTGTATATCTTCATTCTATCACTCTGTGATGCTTGAGAACACAGAGAGCTTGTAAGTGTTGTAGTATTTGGTGTTTTGAAATCACAGTACAGATAATTTTTTCGGTGTCGCTGATTTTATTATAAACGATAAATATTGGGTGATATTACTTAAATTATTGATGTGCCCCCTCAAAAAAAAAAATCAGTGTCTTGTATTTTGAACAAATCTTTTTCAATTTAATACAAGAAATATCAACATAAAGATACTAACTTGAAGTTTTATTGATGAGTTCACAGATTCAATTAAGTTACATTTACTTGTCAGATGTATTTTGCTCAGTCGTTCCATTGCTCCTCACCAGTGAAGCAAACGTCCTGACACACATCTTTTAAATCCTTAAAACATTATCAATATTTGTGCAGGCTTTCCATTAAATAACAGGTTTTCCTTTTACTGCCATGTAATGTTGCTTTCACTTATTTTTAAAGAACGGAGAACATTGTTGCGTCTGGAAGGTGCATAACTGCATCATCCCTCATAAATTTTTCGTCTCTTTCTGTAGTTGTTGTTCCACTTTCTGCTCTCTATATATTCTTTTCTTCTTCTTTTTTTGACTCTCATTCCAATTCAGTGTCACAGGAGGTTTTTTTCAGTGGCACTCAAGCAGCATTTTGCTTGATATGCCGCGCCATCTACTGGGCACATGATCAGCCATATAACAAAGTGACTTGAGTCCTGAAAATACAGAACATATTGCAAAAGCTGACTAAGTGTGATAAAAGGTCAGTTTTACATTGAGTTCAATAAATAAAATCAGAACTTAAATGCTTTAGTATTCAATGACTCCACCAGAGTAAGTGATGATGATTAGAAGTGTTTTCATCAAGCATTCCATAAGAGCCAACAGTGATGTTATTGTTGGTGGTTTGACTCCATGATGCGAAATCTTCTCTATAGCTGCATGTGTTGATTCAGTTACTTTGAAGTTTTCATTCAGGCTGTGGACATTTGATCTTTATTTTTTTTGTTTTCAACAGCTAAGGACCTATTTTATGTCTTTATTTGTTCTATTCTTTCTGTCTTCATAAAGTCTCACATATAGTCTGGGATAAATCAGAATGATATGCTGATGTAAAGATGATCTTAATCTTTCCTGAGTCCTCACCTCGAGCCGTTGCCGCCTCTCCTTCATGCCAGGCCAGGCAGTGAAAGGCTGTAGGAGCAATACCAATGGGGAAGCTGATCTCTGTCCCCTGTACCGTGGTTCGAGTGTCGCTGACCGACACGTCTCGCAGGATCCGAGGCCTCAGGCGGATCCTGAGAGCACAGCACACACGTACACAATAATATAGCTTCACATCATCTATGTGTACACGTACAACAGTACTAATTTCAGTATTTTGGGGACTGTCTTCTTTTTAAATACATTTGTTACTGATCAATAGCTTTTCTGGATTTTTTTTCTCAGAAAAACGAATCATCTTTCAATGAAGATGCATAACAGCCTGAGCTTGATTTTAATTTCCTAACATGTTGACTATAATGAACATGTTTAAACACAGTGTTTAGGTTGGGATCTGAAAGACAAACATCTGCTTTCAATACCATATCATATCAGAGAGATAAAATCAAGCTCACTAAAAAAATAATGCATGAATGCATCTTAATCTCAATGGAAATGCAGCTTTCAACACTGATTATTAGTCGTTCTTCCTGATTCTTTTTTTTTTTTTTTTTTTTTTTTTT
>OMNM01029909.1:4461-21169 GCA_900302745.1 Parablennius parvicornis | reverse complement strand
GGAGCACCCATCTGCGTGGAGGCGCTCTGGGAGGAGCTGAGGGTGCCGTACTGTCCGCTTCCCGGCGCAGACGGGTACGAGACAATCGGGTAGAGGGGCGCCCCGGTTCCCGGGGCCGATACTGGCACCAACGTGGGATGCCGAGGGTGCTGTGTGGAGGGAGGAGGGTATGACTGCTGTCCGTAGTAAGATCCAGGAGCAGCGTAAGGCGGATGCTGCTGCTGCTGCTGCTGCTGCTGCTGCTGCTGCTGCTGCTGCTGCTGCTGCTGGAATGGCTGTTGATTGTATTGAGCGTTCGACGGAGGCGGAGCTGAGGATGGGAGCGTGTCATATGGCGGAGATGAAGCAGCAGAGCTCAGGGGAGTGCTGTACGGCAGAGGTGCTACATGATGCTGATGGAGCTGCTGCTGGCTGTTCTGGTAGTAGTTTGCACTGTGGGCACTGTTCGTAAGGGAGGGGGCTTTGTTGGAGGGGGGCGCAGCATTAGCAGGGATGCTTGGGTAGCTCTGTTGTTGTGGCGGGCCTCCATAGTAGCCTGAAGGTTGATACATAGATGGGTAGGACTGCACCGGACCTGAGGAGAAGGAAGGAGATGTAAGAGTGCTTAATTGATGGATAGTTGACGCAATGTGCAATGAGAAGATTTAAAAAAAAAAAGATGAAAACATAAACTCCTGTGTCCTGCAGTTTTCAGTGTGTTCCAAATATTCGGTGCGTCAAAACGAATAAGCAGCTTCTGCAGCTTTGCTTCCAACAAATTCTAACCAACTGTCATGTCCTGTATATAGTTGCACTTAATTTTTTATTAGTTTATATATATGTTTTTTTTAATTGTTGAATAGAGAGCAAATACAATATTTTGAAAGAAGAAATGATTGCTTATTGAAAATAAATCCTAGGCTGTAAATGAGTGAAACAGTAATCAGATTACAAATTTCAGCACTGATGAAAAGTACAAGGTGCCCAGGTAGCTGTCACAACTAAAAATCCAATTATATAATAGCTTCCATACAAAATCAGTATTTATTCATTAATATTGTTAAAAAAAAGACCTCATAACACCACTACACCTGCACGATATCTATATTAAAGTATTTCTGTTCATCAATAGCCTGTATAAATAAGTGAATCTGGTTTAAATATATTTCTGATCATCTGCAGTGTCAGGAACCTTTCACGTTTAAGTGAAAACACACGTTATAAGTGTTTTATAGATATGCTGCATCCAAGTTCAATTAAATTAAATCTTATTAGTTATTGTACTGAAAGGTTGGTTATTTTTTCATTTTGAGTGTAACACCTCATATATTGCTCTATTTTTTTTTATTTATTTTTTTTTACAATAAACACTTTTGTCTATTTTTTGGGGGATGATCACTTGTTAAATTCTTAAAGTTTTGCATGTGGTTGTGGTGTTTACTGATATGAATTGATCCGTTGACAAATGCTTATTAAATAAGGTCATCTTCAGGTGCTTCAGTCTGTGAAGAATCTAAGTCTCTATTAATAATAGTCGTGACATTAATAATATTAACTAGACTTTAAGGGTTTTATAACATTAAACAGATTTTTTTCATCACTGACTGAGAGCTATATCTCAGCAAGCTTTCACATCCATGAGCATCTCTTAACATCCCGAGGAAATACACGTATGACAATGACTTTAAATTAATTTTATCAAGTGAATGATTTCAGTTCAAAATAACCACAGGTTTTAATATTTATCGATGTTACGCAGTGTCAGTTGTTTCTGTAGCGACGAGCTCAGAAGCTAAAGCTAACAGCTAGCTTCCCGTTAGCTGCAGCCTCCAGGTCCCGTTTGATTTCACAATAAATCTTAACAACCGGCGGAAAGTGTCGCTTTAAAGACGGAAAATCAACGCCAACAGGCGGGTGTCAACATGAGAGCCCCCCGGCGGGGCTGGCAGGTTAGCCGGCCTGCTCACCGTTGTGGTACTGGGGCGCCGCTCCGCCGTTCGGCGTCGAATTCTGGCTGAAGCCGAACGAGCTGTTGAGGTTGGTGAAGCCCGGCGCGGACATGGCTCGGCTTGGCTCGGTTCTCCCTGTCCGAAGGCCCCGGTACGTTCACATGAGCGTCCCCCGGACCCCGTTTTCCCTCCTCCACACAAGCGACGGAGACGCTGCTGGGTGGTCGGGGGGAAGACCCGGACTGCCTCCCTGCCTGCCTGCCTGCCTTGTTGGGCTCTGCCGGAGTGATGATAAGCTTAGCCCGGACTCCTGAATCGGCTCTTATCGCTCCCTCTGCTGGAGGAAGGGCATTGCGCAGGTGTGTGACCGTGAACGCACCACCAGCTGGTGTAATTACACCTGTAATAAACAATATTAAGTATAGTTCATCTGATCTTTGGCCACATGTAGTAACACAAGGAATATAGCTTTTCTGTTCGATTATTTCTAATAGAGTAAAATACATAATTATTAAGGGTAGAAAGAAAAAAGCAAATACACAGAAAATGTTGATCATTTTCAAATATAATAATTTAAAATATCATCCGAATTGTGTCACTTTTTTCATTTCTCAAAAAGTGAGACGGAAAAATGGTAAAATACAGTGAATAAATCAAAATAGTTACATATTCAGACTAAGCTTGATAAAAGCAGGTGCACTGGGATGCAGTGGTGAGCATTTATCCCACATGGGTTCAAAGCCTCATGACACCCTTTGTGTGGAGTTTGCGTGTCCTTCCATGGTCCAAAAACATGCATGTGGAGTTAATTGGTGACCCTACATTGACCCCAGGTGTGAATGTGGTTGTGTCTCTGTGTATTGTACTGTGGTGGACTAGAGACCTGTCCAGGTTTATCTGGGATGGGCTTCAGTGCCTCACGACCCTGAACAGGATGAAGCGATATAGAACATAAATGGGTGGATGAATTATGGAACATCCACTGGTTGCTTTTAACTTTAAGATGTGACTGCATGAATATTTCAGTTATATAAATTGAATATAAGTATTAGTCTCAATCACCTCAATATACTTAGCAATTTCAACGTTTCTGAATTATAATTACACTGGCAAAACACTAGGAGAGATTTTATGAAACAAATTTTGAATTAAAAAATGTTTTGAGTAAATAAACTTAAAAGATTAAAGAAAAATGTTTCCTCAAATGGTTTAGATTGAACAAACCCAGCAAGTTGTTCTAAAAATCTATCATGGTGACTTTTTTGGATTGTGGATCAAACAACACAGGTGAAAAGTATTACAAAAAGGTATGAATGTAAAAGGAAATGAAAAGTTATAAAAACAACAAAACAGTTAGAATACCAGTTAAATAAAAGATGCAAAATATAAGATTTTAAATGCAAGAATGTATTTAAAGTTTCTTCATCTCAAACTGTGAAATTAAAAATGATGCTACCATGACTCATTTATACTGTAATACCTTGGCGAGTGTTATTAAATTGTATTCCAATAATCAATGTATTCAAATTCCCTGAAAATCCCTCCTGCAACTGAACTGTAGTTCATCTGAAAGTCATTTCAGACTGTTCTATATACTTTCATTCCAACATAATTTCATTCATGCTCACTGGGTTCTGCCACAATGTGCATGTCGACGTGTTGCTGCAGTGCAAGCGTCCGACATCAGACCGAGTTCACAAGAATTGCAAGAAACATACAAGAGCGTGTTGCATACTCAGATCAGTGCATCCTCAGTCCATCACATGACAAACACAGACAATCACACACACTTCAGATTTGCTCGTAAACAACTGTCTCCAGTAAACCACGTTTTTGGGAGGAAGCACAAGTAGCCAGAGAAGACGAACGCACGGGGGGATTAAATCTCAAACAAGAGATTTTGTCTCTTTATGTTTTACCGTATACAAGGTAGTCCAGAAAATATTTGTCTAAGCCGTTGTGTGTGTGCATACCGGTTTGAATTTACAATGTTTTTTTGTTTTTTTTTACCTGCAAAACTGTCTAATTTCTTAATGTGTTTGTTTGTTAATGTCTTAATGCGTTCGTTTTTCTGATGCGTGGAACACAATTACATGATTAAACTTGCTTTAAAAAAAAAAACATCCAGCTTCTTTCAAGTTAGATAGTCGCATAGATGATTAACGGTGGAAAGAAAACAAACAATTGTCACAGTTGAACTGTAATTTAAATCATTGAATTTGTTGTGTCATTGCAGATAAAATGTTTAGAGTAATAGAATTTTTAAAAATTGGCAAAAGTCCATATTCGTAATAAAAGTGTTCAATGGTTAAGCGTTATTTTGTGCAAAATTTAACAACTTTTCATCATTTCTTCTTCAGAAATACATTTTCCAGATCAGCATCCATTTCTCAGTCATCGCGTGGCGACACATCCTGAGGGATTCTGGGCCGTCCGTCGGTGCACTCGCACTCCTCTTTGTGCCGCGGCGAGGCTTCGCTCTGCGCTCGTCCTTTAGTCTGACAGGTGGGACAGCACGCCGTGCGTCCATCCTGTCTGCAGCTCGGACAAGACAGAACCAGCTGGCAGCAGAACCGGGTGGAGCAGAGCTCGTAGCGGTCCCACGGACACCCGCAGTACCTGCAGTCTGAGCAGGGAGGATAGAATCAATCAATCAAACAAAGTTTAACGATGCTGTTCTTTCAATGAAAAACTGACCTGAGATGACGTCGCCGTTGGAGGAGATGGCGTAGCGCTCATCGAACACAAAGAGTTTCCCACGGTAGAAACCTTCTGGGAAACGTTCCAGGTATTTATGAATTCCACCTTTAAGCTGATAAACTTCTTTACAAACATCCTGCAGGCCGACAAGAGACAGGAGGGAAAACTTTCACACGCGTTTTACAATGAATACATAAAAAAGGAAATATTCACACAAGGAAATATTGTAGGATGAATCTCAAGAAATTTATACAAGAGTTGATCATAAACCATCAATCCATCATTTTATTCTACAGGTGATTCTGAAAAATGTGAATATGACTGAAAAGTGAAGACTGTATTCATCCCACATGGGGAAGTTCAGTTATCACTGCAACTGCACAATGATGTGGGGAAAAATGAATATTAAAGAAAAGCAAATATTAAAATATATAAAACGTGAAACATAATATTAGAGCAGTTTAAATTATTGATGAGAAATAAGACACAAATAGATATTTACAATAAAATCACATTGTTTAACACAATAATTAATAAACTGATTAACTTTGGAAACATTTTCAAAAAAAGAAAAAAAATGACAGTTTTGGAAATAATGTTTTTGTCATCTGTCGACAATGAAACTACATCTAAACTAAAAACTGCTGAATTACTTGACATGATTAAGCCTCTGGTTGAAATAAAGTAAAACATCTAATCATAATAATTACTTTTAGATGATCTATATTTCACTTGAATGATTACATTTTTAGAAACAAAACAAAAGGCTTGATGTGTTAATGATCCTTCACTGATTGATTAGAATTTTTCTGGAGTATTCTAATGTTTTCAGATGTTACCAAAAGAGCCGCATGCAGGCAGAGACTCTCAAGATCACATTTAATTCACACCCACAAAATCTTCAGGGTGACAAAGACTAACACTCATATTTTTGGGTTGTGGGAGAAAGATGGAGCAGCGAGGAATCTGATGAAAGCACTGAAAAAAAAAAAAAAACACGCAATCTCCTCACAAAAGAACCCCACTATGAATGGAAGGGTGCAAACCACTACTCCATCATTGAGCTTTTGTATCCTCCACCTCAAATGATTACAAAGCATTTCCAGAAGCCTAAAGCTTAAATCTAAAAATTGTTATGACTTGCCATGTATAGTTTGAATAAATCTCTCTGCAATAGAAGCGTCTGGTTCAGATTCAGTAATAGGTGAAAGAAACCTGATTTTTTTTTTGGACGTTGAGAAGAAGTGTGAGCCAAGGAGGATTCTAACGGATCCATTCTAAACTCTCACATACTTTGGATCGGAGGTACGCGGAGCCGCGCTCACACCGGATCCCTCCCGTGCAGTACATCAGGACCTTCTTGTCCTTGAAGAGCTCCAGGTTCTGGTCCACGTAGTCCGGGAAGTAGCTGAACTTACGGATGTCGGGGGCCAAACACTGAGAGAACTGCCCCTGGTGAGAAATCAACATTAGAACTGTTCATTTCACGAGTATTTATGAGTAACTCCTTATAAAATTAAAACAAAACTTTCAAAGATCCACTGAAACATTGTGGATCGGATTGTTTACTAAAATCAAAATCAAGCTCTTGTTTTAGTCTCTGGGCTGCTTTCACAACCAGTTAACTTACATTTTTCTGTTAAATCCACAAATATAAACCGCTAGTTATTTAGACATACAATCCCAATATGTTAAATCTCCTCCTTTCATACTAAATTACACTGAAAATTTATGTTTAATACATTTCCTTTGAGGAGGGGTCATTAAAGCTTGATGTAACACCGTGTGGATGAAAGAGCGAGCAAATAGTTACTGTAGTGTGGAGAGTAACTAAGGATGAGTGCAGACTGCAACACTGTGCAAGAGGTCAAACGCAGCAGTAAATCCAGTGTTACAGCTGATATTTGTAGAAATAACGGTATTCCCCAGTTACAGGACATGTTCTATATACATTTCACTGTATGTATTATGCACGAGACAATATCATTAAAATTGTCTATGTTGAAAGTGTAGCAATTTTGAGTATTAATCGTTTAGTTTTGCAAAAGCTGAGACAGTCCACTCAAGATGAAATGTGAGTGGCCCCTGAACTAATACGAGTCTTTCACCCCCGCGCTAGAATCGAAAGAAAAAAAGATGCAAAATTTACAATTTTACTCTCGTAGAAATTGCGGCAGTCCAAGAGGACGGTGTCGTCACACAGATCTCTTTTAGCTAAAAGAGCTTCCACTTCTTTATGAAACTCTTCGGGCTCCAAATGAACTCCTGAGAGAGGAAGAAAAAGAAACACAACAGCTATCGTTGCATGAAACGAGAACGCGGTGAGTGTAGGAGAGCCATAGGTTCCTCAGTTACTAACATCACCTGCTTGCTGGTAGGAGAGAGCATCAGGATCTAATCCCATGGGGACGATTTCCTTGTAGACTCCGACTTTCAAGTGAGTGAAACACTCTGCGCCTCCATCACTGCTCTGAACAGTCACATAAACACACGTATGAATACAACGTCTCCAGTGAAGCTTAGTTTATGGTGAACAGAGGCTCTTTTAGGGAGTTTTTTATATGACTTTCTTTTTTCATGTCTTCGTTTTACACCTATGTGATAATTTTGTTTCTGCAATCGTTGGATATTTTCTTGTAGAATTGCTTATGTTTTTTTTTTTTTGTCTTATCAACCGTTTCTCTCTACAATCGTTTTGTTTCACACCCCTTCATCATTGTTTTCTGCATTGTTTTCTTGTATTTGTCTCTGTTTTGCTTTTTACGTTCTTTAATGTCGATTTTGTACCCAGGTTTTCTCTGTCTGTCTATATGTGATAAAATTGTACGTTTTTTCAGTTAAGTGTCATTTTTTTCCTGTCTCTTTTCCATGTGAGCAGATTTTAAATCATTATTGTCTTTTTGTCACTTCAAAGGCATTTTGGGAATAGACTTCAGTTATTCATGTATCATATTTGTGTGTATATTTTTAAACTTTTTTGGAACATTTCTGCAGTTCAGTTGCATGGTTTGATGTTTGCATTTAACTTTATACACATTTGTGTCCTCTGAGCCCATTTACATCACTCAAAATTTGCATTACAGGGCTTACATGTGTTCCAGACTGCGATTTAAGGGATTGTCATTGAACACACATTTGATCCGACTCTCATTTCATTTTATTATTTCATTCATTTAAAAACAAATGCAACAGCATTTACTTTAATGAAAAGGAGCAGAAAGAAGTCGAGACTTATAATGTCTGCCCCCATCAACACAAAATCACTTACAGTTCAGTTTGTTTGAGCTCTGACTCTGACCTTAAAGTCGTCTTTTTCCATCTTGAACAGTGGGTGTGAACACATCACTTCAATGTAAATGTCAGTGGCCACGTCGGTGCCCCCAACTGTTCCGTTGATGCCTTCTGTTGCCACTCTGATCTAAATAAAAAAAAAAAAGAAGCACATTTTAACAGGTCAGGTACTTTAAACGAACAGTTCCTTAAAAAACAGATGGCTTCCAGCTGGAAGGAAAAGGACACATCACTCACCTTGCCACTTAAGTGGAGTTTCTCACACAAAGCTTTCTGCCAGTCACAGATGACATGTGGATCTTTCACCTGACAGTAGTGATAGTAGAGGAGAACCTTGCCCGGACCTCTAACACATAAACATAACAAGAACCACAACATTTACTATCACACTGACATCAAGACCTCACAACACGGCTTCATTCTTACTTTATAAGTTGCTCCTTTGAGACGTGGCTAATGTTGGGTACCCATGCAGCGATGTTCACAGTGTCAGCTTCAAACTCATCACGCTGCTTTGTTTCAGGTCCTTCTTCCTGTTTGCTGGACAAACGTTCGTACGAGTCCTTAGTGACCTGCTGAATTTCAGCACCATGAGTCGTGGCCACGTGTTTGTGAATTGTAGAGTGATCATTGAAGATCTGTCTGCAGCAGCACCAAGATGGGGCTTTCTCGTCACTGTGGTTCCTTTTGGTCGCAACAAAGGCAGCGAACGCCTGCAGGGATTGAAAAAAAAAAAGAGGTAAGTGTGATGCACAGTGAACACTCACATGGCAAGCTTAATTTATGAACCATCTCCAGAAACATTGTAAGCAGTTTAACATGTGATGCCCCCATCCTGCCCCCATCATATCTTCAACGAGTGGATTTATGTCCTTTTGCTTGACGCTCTCTATCGTCTCTTTTTACCCTTCAATCTCCAACCATTGCATCAAAAAGTATTCTCTGATTCTGCAGGTTTCTTATATTCAAAATGGACTTTTATCCCATCCACCGTCTCCTATGCTTGCTTAGGCGGAATTGTTGTTTTTTTTTGCCAGTAAAAGTGCATTGAAAAGACTTATATTAGGATTTGAGTTTGCTCTCAATGTTTAGTCAAAGATTGAGAACAAACTACAAAAATATGCTTAACTTCAAGTAATGGAAGTTGGCTTTTTCTTTTTTTTTTGGTATAGTAGCACCTGTTTAAACTTTAAATAAGAATTTGTCAGTCAGTAATTAATCTTACTATTTCCAAACCAAATGCTACTTTCTCTGTCCATGTGCCACAATATTAACATTTAATTAATCATCAGATTCGTGGATCTTAAGATTATTGTGATGATCGTTAGCACATTAAACCATGATGTTAGAGGACGACATGATAAGTGGTAATGTAAACAAATCAGTGACAATTGTGCAGTAAAATGAGAAACTATAATTGTCCTGCTTCTTTTGCACTTATCTTCTTCTTTGATAGTTTGTGGACTGGTTATATGACCAGAAAGCTTTTAAAAAGGGACAGATTGTCATTTTGGACTCACCTTTTGAACAGAAAGCTTTTAAAAAGGGAACAGGTTGTCTGGTTGGACTCACCCACCTTTCTCCTACAGAGGCTGTAGTTTCTTCTCTGTGAAGCAGAGAGCTGTCGCTCTTCTTTTAATCCATTACAGGTTGAAGTGTCCACCTCCCAGTCCTTAAACTCCGAGCAGTGTCTCTCGTCGTCATCCATTGCCTTAAGGTCTATACAACGCGACGATTTGCTGATTAAACATTTAAATCAGTCTGTATTTTAAACGTTCCTATCTTGAAGCCCGGTTAAAATACGTGTTACTCTTTCCGCTCGCCCCCACGGTGACCCGGAAGCGCTCCAATTGAATCGGACCGCTTTATTTTTCCGACTCAAAGAATCTCTCGCACAGGTTTCTTTTACTGACATATTGCGTTTTATTTCAGTGTTATTTCACCAGCGGGACTGAAACATGTCGAGGAGACGACACAGCGATGAAAACGAGGGTGAGTCGGTGCACGTTCACGGCATGTGATTCAGGCGGTTGGCTAGCCAGCGAAGCATAGCTAACGGGTAGCGTGTGTTTGATGCGTCTATGTCGTAAAAGTGTAAAATACATATATGGGATATTGGCTATGGCTGAGATAACTCAAAAATTACCGACTAACCATAATTTTACTGCACAATAACGAATGCATTCTGATGGGTAAAGCGGCGCTGCGGTGACAGAATGAATCCGGGAGCTCCTGGATTAGCGTCGGCTCCTTCGACAGCGCAGTTCAGTTTGCTATTAAACATGTATAATTGATATTATTCAGCCAACAGTTAGGTCTGGTTAACTATTTAATCCAAAAATCAATGAATCAAAGAAACAACATAAAGAAAAAAACAATTATATTATATAATGTCCCGGAGACAATAATTTCCAGGGTCGTCAGTTCCTGTAACGGTCCTGGGCTCAGTATCATTAATGTTGTTTTTTAAGTTTAGTTAATTTCTGAAAAACATACAAATTACAACGATTACTAAAATATTGGATACATACAATGTAAAACCCCTATGTTTTGCTCCCAACTGAGCCCCATCCCAACAGAGTTATTGTGTCACGCGTTGAACTATTTAAAAATGAATACATATACATACATACATACAAAAATAAAAATACGACATTTGCAGTAAAGTAAAGAAAGGTTTCGTGTGCTGTTGATCGATTATTCCATATCCCTGGGACAGATGTGTCATTTTGCCTCACTTTAAAGAAGTTTTAACTCTCAGGCTACTTTGCAATGTGAAATGTGTTGAGTAAACCAACCAGGGTTTAGTATTTGTGTAATTCATTAACGCTGTGATGTTTAATGTGTGTTTCCTCTATTACTCCTGCAGGAGGCCAACCTCATAAGAGGAGGAGAACCTCAGAGCCCATTGAGATAGAAGACCGTCTGGAGTCGCTGATATGTCGTGTGGGGGAAAAGGTAAGGGCAAATATTGTTATATTTTAGTTCCGGTATCCGTAACCTTACTACACTGATAAATGAAATAAGGATTTAATGTATTGGTGGATTCTCAATGCTTGTTATTTTTTTCCCCCATCAGAGTACATCATCACTGGAGAACAACTTAGAAGGTCTTGCAGGAGTCTTGGAGGCCGATCTCCCAAACTACAAAAATAAAATTCTTCGGATTCTGTGTACTGTGTAGGTTCATTACGATTCTCCCTCTTTGGTTCTGTCATGCGTTCATTTTGGATACTCGTGCTCAGTCAGTTGTGTTGAATCCACAGCGCCCGCATCCTGCCTGAGAAGTTGACCGTGTACACGACTTTAGTCGGCCTCCTCAACGCCAGGAACTACAACTTTGGAGGCGAGTTTGTGGAGGCTATGATCAGGCAACTGAAAGAGACACTGAAAAACAACTTGTACAACGAAGCTGTTTATCTGGTATGCATACTCCTAAACACTCACATGTCAGGAACCAAAATATCACAACTTCTTGGTCGTTTTTTGATTTAAATTTTTTTTTTCTTCACTATTTCTCTTTGATCAGGTGCGTTTTCTGTCCGACTTGGTCAACTGCCACGTGATCGCAGCTCCCTCGATGGTGGCCATGTTTGAGAACTTTGTCAGTGTTACTCAGGAAGAGGATGTACCACAGGTTGGTAGACATTTGATGTGGAGTAATATGTGTTGGGAAGTTTTTATGTGAAAACGGAAAACTCTTTGCTTTTTGGGGGTCTGTTTACATGACAACTGTACTCCGAGTCGCTGAAGACAACTTTCCTGAAACGCTGCTACTGCACATGCTCAGTAGATGGACAATAACAACAATGGCAGCCTTCATTGTGGGAGTCATCTTAACTCTTGTGTACATCACTGACGTTCTTTTCTGGATCCCCCGATGTTGTGTATGTGGTCGTCAGGTTCGGTCGGACTGGTTCGTGTACGTTGTCCTGTCCTGTTTGCCCTGGGTTGGTAAGGAGCTTTATGAGAAGAAGGATGTGGAGATGGACCGGCTTCTGAGCCAGATCGAAGGCTACCTCAAGTGAGTAACTTGTCAACTTTCACATTACGATGTTTAATTTCTTTGTGCCCTGTAGTCTTTCAATAACTTCTGTGTGTTTGTGTGTGTTTCTCAGGAGGAGAGTAAAGACTCACATGCCCATGCTGCAGGTTTGGACTGCAGAGAAGCCTCATCCACAGGAGGAGGTGGGAGCTCTGCCTACTAGATTGACATGGAACACGTATAGGAGTTTTATCTGCATGTTAATGAGTGTCTTCTCTCTCTTTCCTCTCCTCCATTTAGTACCTGGACTGCCTCTGGTCTCAGATCCAGAAGCTGAAGAAGGATCGCTGGCAGGAGCGTCACATCCTGCGTCCGTACATCGCATTCGACAGTGTGCTGTGTGAAGCCCTGCAACACAACCTGCCCCCTTTCACCCCGCCGGGCCACATGCCCGACGCCCAGTACCCCA
Source organism: Parablennius parvicornis (assembly GCA_900302745.1). Taxonomy (NCBI): domain Eukaryota; kingdom Metazoa; phylum Chordata; class Actinopteri; order Blenniiformes; family Blenniidae; genus Parablennius; species Parablennius parvicornis. The sequence continues at coordinate 8,796 of OMNM01029909.1, read as the reverse complement.
TGCCCCGGGTCATCTTCCGCATGTTCGACTACACCGATGCCCCAGAGGTTCGTTCCTGCGATGTAATCTGAATTATCAGAAGAAGGAATGTGGTCTTCACGCTGTGTTCACGTGTTCTCATTCAGGGTCCGGTTATGCCCGGCAGCCATTCTGTGGAGAGATTTGTCATAGAAGAAAACCTGCACTGTATCATCAAAACTCACTGGAAAGAGAGGAAAACATGGTGAGTCGTGAGTTTAACCGGCTGAATGTGAACGTGAACTGTCGCTCAAATGCTTGTATTTCTTACCCGACCATGTTTCCAGCGCTGCCCAGTTACTCAGCTATCCAGGGAAGAATAAAATCCCTCTCAACTATCACATTGTGGAGGTAAAAACAAATGTTTTATTTTTGTTTGCTTTTTTTGCTATGAATGGACAAAGTGGAACCTGCTTTAACATATTTTTGTCTTTCAGGTTATCTTTGGAGAGCTTTTCCAGCTGCCGTCGCCGCCTCACATCGACGTCATGTACACAACTCTTCTTATCGAACTCTGCAAACTGCAACCCGGGTCGTTGCCCCAAGTTGTATCCTTCATACCCTCTGCTCATAGGCTTCAGACTCGAGGGAAAATCTTTTATTTTACCAAACTTTATTTGATCACTATGACTCCCAGACAGATTAAAGACAGCGCTTTTAATTTTTGGGAAAACTTCGACCTGTGTATGTTTTCAAGTTTCTGGCCCCGTTTACACTGCAACTTTTAAAGTGATAAGTTTTGCCTTTACACAGAAACATTGAAAACAATAGTTTTCATGTTGTTCCACTAGTGGGTGCCGTTGTTTATATCTGTCATGAAACCATGTAAACATTAAGAATGGGAGGACATTGACAGACATTCATTTGATCATACAACCTTTACTGCTTTATTGCTTTACTATAAAACTACCAAGTCCCAGGAGAATATGGAGTCATGACAGTCTGGAGGAAGCGTTTTTGTTGTTGTTTATCTGCCTGCACATATGCATAAGGAACTATTCACTACGGCGTTGGTGCACATGCTCATTTCAGTATCTCCAAGCACTGTTGTCGTGTAAACTGACCCCTAAAACAAAACAACAGTTTTCACTTGAAACACTGTCATTTAAACAGGGCCTAAGTAAGTATTAAGTTGCTGGATTTTATTTTGAAGGTTTCGGTTAATACAGATTATATCAGTATAAATGAAATGGTATGTAGCAGACTTTTCTTTAACGTCTGCTGGTCAGTTGGCTCAAGCCACTGAGATGCTCTACATGAGGCTGGACACCATGAACACCACATGCATAGATAGGTAAAGTCACTCTGCATTTTTTTTTTTTTTTAAACTTCCATCCAGCCTCAGTCTGAATGTAACTCTTCATTCATTCTCTCTTCTTGAACAGATTAATCAACTGGTTTTCTCACCATTTGAGCAACTTCCAGTTCCGGTGGAGCTGGGACGACTGGTGAGCTGCTGCTCCTCGTGAACCAGAACATCTTTTATGGTGACGTTAATCTGGATCTGATCACGTGGATTCCCTCCGTACAGGTCTGACTGTTTGACTGTGGATTTGGACAAACCAAAGCCCAAGTTTGTCAAAGAAGTTCTGGAAAAGTCCATGAGGTATTAAAGGAATGATTGAAATCTTCTTTCGTACATGCTTTTTGTCTCCAGTGTTGGTTCTTATGTAGAAAACATTGTGTTTCGCTTTGTTGCAGACTTTCTTACCACCAGAGGATAGTGGACATCGTCCCTCCAACTTTCTCTGCCCTGATCCCCGCCGAGCCCCTCTTCGTTTACAAATATGAAGACGAGAGCGCTTGTGAGAGTCTCCCGCACGTTTAGAAACAAGTAGCACCAAGCAGGGTCGTGTTGTTGCAGTGATCTGGTCCACATCAGGTAGTTCAGAGAGAGATTTTTATACATACCACGAAATGAAACGATGGATCTCTTGTCTCCTCGCAGCTTCGTTACCCGGTTACGCCATGTCCATCACCATCGGGAACGCCATCAAGAACCGAGCGTCTAACGAAGAGATCCTCACTATCCTGAAAGAAGTCCCCAACCCCAACCAAGAAGATGATGATGGTTAGTTTTTTAAAATTGAACTTCAGTTCACTAGTTTTTAGTGGGAAATTTGAAATCTGTTAGTTAAAAACTGTTGGTTTGACATCTTTTTCCCCATCAGTCATTTATTAAGGTTCTATTAAGCATTTAATCAGTTCAGCTAATGTTTGTTTTTTAATTGTTTTCTAATCTTTTCATGTCTTGGTTTTTTTCCTCCGTCCCTCCAGACGAAGGTGAGAGTTTCAACCCTCTGAAGATCGACGTGTTCCTGCAGACTCTGCTGCACCTCGCAGCCAAGTCATTCAGTCACTCCTTCAGTGCCCTTGGAAAGTACGTTCAGTCATACCGACACTAACGTTGATAGATAAAAACTGTAACCATTAAGAAGTTTGTTTGTTTTTTTTCTTTGAAATGGCCTAATTGTTCATGTTTGACACTTCTGGTCTTGTCAGATCAGCACAATGACTTAACCATTATAGATGTTACACAGAAGGCTTTAAGTCTGAGCTTTGTCGTGAGTAGTTTTCCTAATTTGTCCACTGAAGCATCACAGTGCAGCAGAAGTCAGTAGCACCTGTCAGCGAAATAGCAATAATCTGAAAGGGTCAAATGTCATCTTGTTCACAGTTTTTTTTGTTTGTATAAAAGCATTCTGTTCGTCTTTGCACTAAAACTGGTCGTCATCAATCTTTTGACCGCTTCGTTCTCAATTAGATCAATTCTTTTCAGTTCCTTTTGATATGTCTAAAATGTGCACCTTCCGGCACGAGAGGAAAACAAAGCTGTGAACATGTAAGATCAGAGTTTGTTTTATCATAACATCACCAGCAGTGTGCAATTTGCTGCTCGTTTTTCAAGGCCACCACTCACACTTTGAGAGATTTAATCCCGGATGCTCCTCCTGCTGCAGCCGAGATTTTAACCAGCTTCTCCTGACCTTCAAGGTCAAGACTGGAAGTTGATGTATCGACATCAATAATCAACCAAACGAGTTGGATATTTTTCAGAATTCCAATGAATACACCTGAAATATGATGTTAACTGTGAGGCATGATGTTTATATTTCACTCGGTTAACGGCGTCTCTCTGTGAATGCTGGAGTTCAGACGCTCCGGCCTGACCTTCCTCTGCGTCTTCCAGGTTCCACGAGATCCTGAAGAGCCTGACAGACAGCGACGAGGGGAAGCTTCACATCCTTAAAGTGGTGTATGAAGCATGGCGAAACCACCCGCAGGTACACACGAGCTACAAATTATTACTACCATCAAATGATGGTAGTGATAATAATCATAAGCTTTTGAACGAGCACCATTCGTCAAATACAATAAACTCAAGCTGCTCTCTGAAAATTAACTATGTAACCATTATGTTCACATGAAAGCGTGGTAAAATTTCCTTTTAAGATATAAGATGAGTGAAAGACAATGAAATACAATTAAAGAGGTTAAAAAAAATTGTGTGTAATATTCAGAAAAAGTGACTGTGGTGTATTTTTGAAACGCTTTACACACACACACAACTGAAATTTGTTGCTTTTTTTAAATGGTTTTCTTTCTTTTTTAAAGTTAATTACGTCTGTCAGCTGAACTGAGGGGAAGGAAGTTAACTGCGAAAGCAAGAAGTGAAAAGGCAGTTTAGATTACATAGGTGTAAGCAGTGGGGTAATTATTTATTTATTTATTAGAAACAGTGACGTGTAGGACTACTCTATTCAATGAAAGTCCATCCATTGTATTTGCACATTATCCTATAATTTCTCATTTAACACTATTCACCCAGTCATGACCCGCCCCTACACTGCCTCTGATTGGCTCATCAGCCCACAAAACATAAACCAATCAAATCAGTGGAGGCAGTGAGCTGTAGCCAATAAGAGGCAGAGTAGGATGGTTTCATCATTCCAGGAGGGGGGGAAAAAAATCAACAATATATCTGTAAGGATACTGTGATACCTCTGATATGTAACCCAGATGTAGAAACTAAGTGTTTGTCTTCCTCCGAATTATTGAAGTGTTTCAGCCACATGTGGCTGAATCTCCCAGTGAAGTGATCATAAATCCAGTGTTTGTCTGTCAGATGATCGCTGTGCTGGTGGACAAGATGGTCCGGACGCAGATCGTGGACTGCGCCGCCGTGGCCAACTGGCTCTTCTCTCAGGACATGGCTCACGAGTTCACCAGGTGATGAATCCGTCCTCTTCCCACCTCCCAAAAAGCCGATCGACAACGCTGTCGACTGGAAAAAAAAAAAAAAAAAAAACACTCTAC
>OMNM01029899.1:8147-28276 GCA_900302745.1 Parablennius parvicornis | reverse complement strand
ATCACAGTCCAGCTCACCAGTATGAAGACCAACTCACCACACAACATCAGAATGAAGACCACCATGGTTCTTCTCAACATCATGGAGGTCACCACATTCCAGGCCATCATCATGGCGACCATCATAGTCCAGGCCATCATCATGGAGACCACCATAGTCCAGGCCATCATCATGGAGACCACCATAGTCCAGGCCATGTTCATGGAGACCACCATAGTCCAGGCCATGTTCATGGAGAGCACCATAGTCCAGGCCATCATCATGGAGACCACCATAGTCCAAGCCATGTTCATGGAGAGCACCATAGTCCAGGCCATCATCATGGAGACCACCATAGTCCAGGCCATCATCATGAAGACCACCACAGTTCAGATGATCACGATGAAAACCATCCAACTGCTGGCCATCATCATGGAGACCACCATAGTGCAGCCCACCATCATGCACACCACCATAGTCCAGACCATCATCATCATGGACACCACCACAGTGAATCTCATCAGCGTCACCATGGAGACCACCACAGTCCAGGCCACCAGCATCAACATGGTGATTACTTCAACACAACTCATCAACATGAACATCAGACACCAGAATCACATCTCCATCAGTCTCACTCCAAAAACGAAGATCTTGACCACGAAGGCCTCGATGAACACAGCTCTCATTTGAAGGGACATTCTGCAGGGATCCCACTCTCTCACAGCACCAGGGATACGAGCAGCCCGTCCAGTCAGGATGAGGAGCAGACCAGTTTCACCACCGCGGCATTACATAAAGTATGGCAGCCCTTTTAAGACAATATTCATTTATATAATCTTCTGCTACACTGCTTTCATTAAGAAATAATTGGCAAAGCCATAACTGCTATTGCTTCGTGTGCTTCATTGCCAGGTTATGTAACAATGTTCCACTAATTTGTTTCATATTGATCCGGGTGGACAGCAGATTACTCATTACAGAACAATAGATTAGTTAGTACGCACACATGAAATGGTAATCAATTTCACATTCTAACAGATGTTTTCATATCGAACGTGTTACTTTTCTTATTATTCTTTATACCTCATTATTTGTAGCTTTCACTTTTTTTTTCTCACAACATGAATTTCTTTGCCTTTTACCAGGAAAAAGTGAACGAGATGGGGCGAATTATGTGAGTATGATGTATGCACCTTCTTTCCAGAGGAGGTGAGCAGAGCATGTCAAATTTGTCTCTCTCTGAATTTTTGTGCTGATCAGGGTACTACAGGAGCAAAATGAGGGTCTGCACCAGAGTCTGCTGAAGACGGCAGTGAGGATGGAGTGCCTCGGAGAGGAATTCATCAGCAGCCAGAAGCTGCTGGAGGCTGAACTTCAGAGGACACGGATGGAGCTCGGCAGCCTCACAGAAAGATTTAAAAGGTGAAAAGTGCACTTTTTAGACAATCATTGCAAAGACTCACCTTCACGTTGGCAAGATATACATATGCAACATGCTGTTTTTTGTCTGCCTTATTTTAGCCTACACAATGACCGTTCTTCCACTCAGCAGACTAATAACCTACTAGAGAAAACACTTCACTCAGTGGTGAGCATATGTTTCTATGTTTAATGTCTTTTTTTTAACCAGGAAAAAAAAAGATTCTTTCTAAAGTGTTGCTTTCTGTGTCAGTCGCAGAATATGGAAGGAGAACGCGAGAGGTTACACCGACGGATTTCTGAGCTGACTGAGCAGCTCTCTCATGCAAAGTTTGGGAACTCAGTGGAAGCATTTAATGTAAGAACTCATCTTTATGACAGGGATTGCAAAAGACAAATCATGAAAGTTTAGAGCATTTAGAATTAAATGTTTTTTTTCATCCCAAGCTTTGTTGCATGCTTTGTAATCAGCTGATGACTTTATGTTTACTCACTGTAGGTTACTTCAGTGCTACACAAAACCAACTTCCAGTTTCAGTCAGACAATTCCGGCCATGATGCCATCAATCAGGTCTTTCTGCCCATCGCCCCCCCTCCGGCTCAGTTTATGGACAACCACAGCTATGAGAAGGTCAAACCTTCTGGGCAGGAGCAACCTCTGGGCTCTGTTCCAGAGGAGGAAGAGTCCGACTGGTCAGAGATGGGAGAAGATATTCCACGGTTTATACTGATGGGGTCAAACAGAGGCCAGGTCTGGCGACACCAGGAAGAAGATATAGATAAAGACGAGTCAGGAGGAGAGGAAAACAATTTCAAACATGTCTCTTCACATCCACTGCAGATTCCCCACCTGCAGTTCACCGTCCACAATGAGTGTAATTCTTGTCACTCAGGCTTTAACAATCTCTCTGAAGACATGAAGAATGAGGGAAGTTACAGGATCACCACAAGTCCAAATCATGGGTCTTCCATCCTGATCCGGTCAGCCAGCCTGGAGGAAATCCCTCTGGCCGGCCATCACATGCAGAAAGAGCTGAGAGGCACAGAGGCCATGATGAACCTCCACCACACAGCTGTGGAAGCGATCGGGGATTTAGATGATGAGATCATTCATCACTGGAGAACAAGCAGTGACAGAGACGCACTTATTGGCGCGTCAGAGTTAGACAGCGGCCTGGCCGGCTTGCAGTCAGCAGAGCGCATCCTCAACCACTTCCTGTGTCATTCGCAGTCCGACGAGGGTGGCGAGCAGAATGCAGCGGAGGTTCACGGCTGGAGAGGAGAGATTCCCGACAAGGTGTTGAAAGGGGAGAGAACAGAACTGTGACGGCAACATGAGTGTGTTATTTTCTCTACTTTTAATCGGCTCTAGACTATTGGTTTCCAGGATACTTGCTCGTTTACTTCAAGCCATAATATTCAGTGAATTAACTTTGATAGCTTCATCAAACATATTTCAGACAGCACAGGTTTCCTATAATAACCACATTAACCAATTACAAATATTAACATTTTTAGAGTGTAGTTGGAGGCAGATTCATAAAATATATAATATGTACTTCTAAACATCGTCCACAGCTTTAATGGTAAACTGTGAATATGTGTTTTTCTTTTCAGATATATACAATACCCACTGAACAATGGTGGGTATTGTGGTGTTGCTCAGTGGGTAGTAATTATAGCTTCTTTCCTGTTATCTATGTCCAGAGAGTATTAAATCAGTAGAATGTTTTTTTTGTTCAGTGATGTTTGTATATTGTTTATTCAAGACTTAGTTTCCTTTTTAATTGTTTATAGGCAAGCTATACTTATACCATTCCATAGCACACTATATATTGATGACTACAGTTATGCTATAGCTTTGAACACCTGTGTATTCATAATACTTGAGTGATATTATATTATGATATTTAGGTTATTGCTGTAATTACTAACCAGATGAATTAAATGCTTTGAACTTTATGAATCTATGTAACACTTTCCCAGCACGTTCTAATAAATGATGCACTGTTAAACTGCATTGATTTATTTCTGATCCACTTTTGCTCTGAATTTGCTCAAACACAAAAAGAACTTTGAGATTAATCATAACATGTAATGCATATTATCAGAAAATGGAGTTTCAGTGATTCTGCTTGATTCAATTTACATTATATTTTTGATGACAAACTTCTTCATATTATCCAGTTTTTCAGGTTAGAGTGGGGATTTTTCTTTTTAGATATAGAACTGTGGAATAGCAAGTTTGCAGAAAGGATTACTTTTGTCCTAATACATCTGAAAATTATGTTTATCAAATCAATTATATTACAATTGATGGCGGTTCTGTAGACTCATTACTTTTGGAGTAGTTGCAGAGCCTCTCTCTCTCTATCTATCTTACTAATTCATCTATTAGCATTATCATTTGATTGTGGAACCACTGATTGCTAGATTATAGAGCATCTTCTTCATACTCACTGATGTAACTTCATCTAACATCCAGATTAGAGAGCATCTTCCTCCCTCTCTCATGTAACCTCATCTGAACTTAAAATGTGCATGAGTCTAAAGCCCACAGTGCTGACAGCTGTAATGTTACAGCCACACAACAATGATAAAGCTATGTGCACATAATTCAAACAGGCTTGAATGAGAGAATCAAAGACTCCACTTGAGTAACTTCTCTTTGGATAATGAAGTTTTTTTGGGAAAAAAAATCTTTTAAAGGAAGTACTTAGTAAAGCAGCATGACATCTCGCTCGTGGAAAAATAAGCATAGGCTACTTGATGATCTAGACTTGAAAATACACAAAATAATCTGAGAAGTAATTCAAATAAGCAAAGTGAAGATGATATGTACTTTGATTTCTTCATAATCCTGGGCTATACATGAGGGTATTTCTCAGTTGACTTAAATGCTTTTGTGGCTACAAGAAACTACTCATATGATTCTGACGTTAATAAAGAGTGAGAATGTGACATGAAGGCATCTTCTATATCAGCCTGAACCATTCATACAGTCTGCAGACAAGCCATCATTATGATCAGGACCTGGGAACCAGAGAGTTATATTTATCCCTCTCAGCTCCTCACGAGTATTATAAGATATTCACAACTTAATCTCTCTGTCACTGCTCATTCTGTCATGGCTGAAGGGAAACATTTCATCACTGTGATTAATTTGCTGTCTTCTGTTGCTAATAATTTTGTTGTGAATGATTTCATTTTACTCTCAATTCAACAAATAGGGTGAAATATAGAAATCCATCATTGACAGAAAATGTTGTCAAATTTGTCTATGGATAATTTGGGACTGCTGGAAGATCCTACTTGAATTCCTCACTTCTATTTTGCCATTAATGTGTTCAAGTTCAATGAATAATAACTTGTACACTGATCATATTCATCTCCCTGTCAGGTTCAATTTGGTTTGTCATCTATATCCCTTCACATGAGTGACGGGTGCTGAGCAGACAATGGCCTGGATCTGCAGCCCAGTTTAAGAGGATAGGTAGGAATTAGTGGTAAGATGCTCCCAGCATCCAGGTTTGCCAAATCCAGTGTGCCAAATCCACTGTGTGGCACACTGGAAGGTGCACAGTGGTCGGTGGGGAGAGCTGGACATTTTTCCGCACTTTTTGGAGAGACCAAATAAGGTGAAATTTGACTCACTTATATCTTTATAACCTGAGATGCACCACACACACTCTCAAGCTTTTAATTTTTTACTCTTAAAGGATTTTACTCAAACCTTTTGACACTAACTTTTTCTTTTCAATCATAATTCTTTTTTGAGTACGTTCTAATGTTGGTCTGCCTGTTTCCGCTGGTCTGTCTTCCAAGTTCCGAGTTGTGTTTCACCTCTGCCACTTTCCCAGGCTAAGCCTCTGGAGTCCAGCCTCTCACCTCTGCTCCTCTCTCACAGACAGAGCACAGCATCGTCCCTCGTCACCTCGTCACTCTCCTTCCCCTCTTCCCCCGGCGAACTCGGACTCCCTCGCTGCAACCATGGTGGTGATGAAGATGAAGTTCCCCTTCCAGAAAAGGGTGAAGCTGGCCCAGGGACTGTGGCTCCTCTCCTGGTGTGCCACAGTCGCCGGGGCCACGACCTTCACCCTGGGGTGTATCCTGAAGACAGAGCTCCGCAGGAGGGCAGAGGTACCCCAAGTTTTCCTTTCTTTTTTCAACTTGCGTTAATAATTACATTAACAGAAATAATATGTGATAGCTGGATACTTATTAGAGGGGAATCTGCAAACTCTGAGCTGTTTTTTGTTGTTGTAATAATTACAAACAAAGCAGATGGCAACAATAAATGATTACATTCAACAACATTCTCACTAGTTTATTTCAAAGACATTGACAGATCCCTTCTGTTTCTATCTGTTTCAAACTATTTACACCAATAATTTGTGAAGAAATATCAAAAAGGTCCCAAACTGTCTCGTGAGGGTTTAATCTGATAGAAATCCACCTTGTTAATTGTAGATCAGCAAGAAGTAAATACACCTGTGACCCACTTTAAATCCCGAGTCATCATTTCATAAACTGAGCTCTGTCACTTTTAATAATCCTAATCCGTCAAGGTTGCCAGAGCAACTTTCCATTTTCAATAAACCAACATGTTCTGTGCTTAATTATTAGCATTTCATTGTCTGGTGGATATTATCTGACAGTTTAATCATTAAAATCTAATAAAGAAAAAACAAAAACAAATGATCTATATACAAATGTAATCGTGTTGCATTACTATGAACTCAAATTGCTTTTCATGATGGATTTCAGGTGAAGTGAATGTAACTACGTGTATAATACAAACTTCTGTCTTCATTGTAAGGGTTTACAATCCAACCATTGTTCTTTATGTAAAAGTCCCTCCTTTTTTAACAGAAACTAGAAATTTTATTTATCAGGGTGTCTTGTGCATGCCTTGTGCAGAATCTGCATAAAACCATGTAAGGCCCAGAAAAAGTCTCATATACAAACTATAACGTCATTTTTATCAGAGCATGTATCTCCAATCTTGTCCTTTCTTTTCTTTCTTTTTTTTTTTTTAACATGTTTTCTATTACAAAATTAATTATGGACTTATTTATAAGATAATTTTTTTGGGCTCTTTGAGCACATGTGCTCAACTCCTCATCATATGGATAGTTTTTGTGGCTTCACCTGAGCGACACAGTTGAAGCTCAACTGTGTTGAACTGAGATATTTTCAAATGTTTTCTTACGGACATCGTGCTTAGTTTATGATAATAGTCAGGAAATCTACATTTTCAACTCTTTGAAATGTTGATGTTATGTGTGAGGTTTAAATATTAAAAACTTTAAATAAACGTAATGATATTTCAGTGTGATGGCATTATTTTCTACACTTCCAGCAACCATATATTTTTTTGAAAGTCCTAAAAAATGCTAGAATACTCAATATTATGATAGTTTCCTATTTATAAATATGATATATCTATATATATTTGCTAAGAGCTTCAATTTTAAAAGCAACACTGTGAAATAGTGCAAACAACTGTGACTAATCTCCTCTTTGACTTACTTCTAGGTTATGGACAACTCAGACATACATATTGTACCCAACACCCTCATAATTGTTGGCATGGCCTCCTTGGGCATCAATTACTTTGCGTCGAAGATCTGTCAGGATGCACTGGATGCCGGGCGATTTCCTCGCTGGAAGAACTTCTTGAAGCCCTACTTCGCTGTCTCCTGCTTCTTCACCGTCCTCATGCTGTTGGCGGTCATCATGAGCTACGCGATGAAAGGGACTCTGGAGTCTTCCCTTAAGATCGGCCTGAGAAACGGCATCCGTTTCTACAAAGACACAGACACCCCGGGCCGCTGCTTCCAGAAGCAGAATATCGACCGCCTGCAGATGGAGTTCCATTGCTGTGGAAACAACGACTTCAGGGACTGGTTCGAGGTCCAGTGGATCAGCAACCGCTACCTGGATTTTAACTCCAAAGAAGTGAAAGAGTAAGTGGATAGAAGTTTCACATCTCTCCAAATTTCACTTAGAAACACCCGCGAGTGATGTTTCACTTGTTCCTTCAGCCGCATCAAAAGCAACGTGGACGGCCGCTACCTGGTGGATGGCGTCCCGTTCAGCTGCTGTAACCCCAGCTCTCCGAGACCGTGCATCCAGTATCAGCTCACCAACAACTCTGCTCACTATAACTACGACTACCAAACGGAGGAGCTCAACATTTACCTCCACGGCTGCCGGGAGGCCCTGGTCCACTACTACATGGGCCTGATGAATACCATTGGCGCTGGAGTTCTTTCAATCTTCATCTTACAGGTAAATCATTTGGTTCTATGTTGATTTCATGGAGAAACGGTGGCAAAATCTTGATTTTTGGGGGATGGATAAATCTCTGCTCATGAAACAAAACATTCAACATCCTTTACTTTTACTTGTTTGATTCCTATATCAATTCATTTCCCATTTATTTGTTTCTTTTCGAGAAACCACATTTACCCATCAGCCACCTTCATCAAACTCCAACTTCCTCTTTCTCAGGGCTCCGTGCTGGTGAGCTTGCGGTTCCTCCAGACTGCCATGGAGGCCGTGGCAGGGAAGGAAAACACAGAGATCGAGACTGAGGGCTATCTGCTGGAGAAAGGAGTGAAAGAGACCATCATGGAGTACCTCGACCCCTTGCTTAAGTTCCTCCTGATCAAAAATGGTGTGGAGGAGGGAACTCCTGAGGGGGCAGCCACCAACCCCGCATAAAACCTTGACAAATGAACTTACATGTAAATAATTTTTACACAACGAGGGCAACTAATACATTATTTCAATTTAAGACGTGAACACAAATGATACATTTCTATTAATTTCATAAATTTAGGTTTGTGTTTTTTTTTCTTTTTTTTCTTCTGTTGATGTAAAAATATGCAAACAATACTCAAGTTTTCCATTTGATTTTACATTGGTATATCTCTTTAACGATTTAAGACACCCACAAAACTGTTGCTAAACCCATCCTTCCTTCTGTTTTTGAGGTACTTGTCGTTATATCTTCATTTACTCAAATATTAAATGAGCACTTTTCTTTGAGGCAATCATTGGTTTTATCTTCCATGTTATTGATGTTATTTTTGTTTACAATCTTATTCCATTGCTTTTGAGAGTGATGTACACTGCATTCACATAATACTTGTCCGTGTCCGAAGACTAAAAAAACAATAAACGATTCACATGGATAAACAGTAACTGATGAGACAGTGTTCAAAACAAAGTCTTGGTCTTTCAAAAACCAAGATATAATGCTGATTGTAGAGTGGCACAAGGCTAAATGCTCAGCTGTGCATCAAGACTATGACACAAAATAACTGAGGACTTATTAAAGTTTGAAGTTACAAAATGTCTGATGGAGTGGAGTCCCTTTTTCTACCACGGTGTGGACGCAGTGCAGTTCAGGTGCACACTTCATATATGTCCCTTCCAATAACAGGTGCTCCGGGACGCATCTTTCTCCTTGCCTCTCATCTCCGAGTCAGTGAAAGGAATCGGATTACGAAGATTGATTAATCGATGTCAGTAATGCAGTGAAAGCCATCAAGTGTGTCCTCTGCTGTGACCCCTTTGTTAAAGCTGCTAATCACATTGTTTAATACTCAACCTGCTGCTCCTGCAGTTAAACACCTGCGTCAGGTGGATGGCCGCTGCAGAGTATGTAGAAATGTGCTTCCAAAGATGATAAAAGTGAGATAGCATCATAAAAATGCAATCACAGTCTAAAGTGGTGACATTTTCTGATTTAATTAAGTGGACAATGTCAGTTTTACTCAATTTCTCATAGCTCCTTTAATCCTTAACCTTTGATCACTGCACTTTTGACTTTATGTCCTTGAAAATTGATGTATCAGCGGATAATCAGTACTTGCAAATGGCTGCATGTTAAGAAATGTGTTGATAAACTCTTAGAATAATGCAGGAACACAGACTGTGCAATGCAAAGGTGTATGTGCAATAAATTCTGATTCCATGGAGGTTTACTTTATTTCTCTCAGCTCAACTAATGTAGTTTAGCTTTGGCTGTAATCTGTTTTGTGTAGATTAGTAGTGTCCAAAGTGTGGGAAGAGCTTCCCATGCATGACACCAGGGAACCTCGTGAAAAACTTTGTGGTCAGGGGGAAGATTTTGGTGTAACGGACACAAGTTTTTATTACAGCCTTTGTTGGAAAATCATATAAGTATAGTAATTGTTGGAACAGAAACAGACTTAATATAAAGAGGTAAGCTTGAGCATTCAGCCAAACATTGCAACAAAGTTTGAGCAATTTGAGAGTTATGAAGGCACAATGTTGTTGAAGCTATGCGAGAGGGGATTCGTCCTCCCACACTTTGAAAACCCTGTTGTGAATAAATATATATGCTTGTTACGTAAAACTTTCAAACTATTCAATCTCATTACTCTGTCAGTATTCATTGTTGTCTCCTGCTGTCACGGCTGTTGTTGTGCATGCTCAATCCACTTTCCTCAAATCACTCAGCTAAAGTATTGTTGTTCCTTAATCTATTTTTTTCTTGTTTATTCTGAATGAATGTATATGTAAATACTGTATGCATGTTTGAAGAGTAGTAATAGATGAAAATTGGTAAAGGTTTTCTAAACAGAGATGCAGTTGACTCTTGACATCTGGATATGAGATTTTTAAACATCTGTTGCATGACAAGAGTTTGTGTAAGTTAATAGGTATATGAGGCGGTTTAGGCAATGTGAAGTATTGATATAGTAAGGCCACAGTGACATTAGACATGACTTATTTACTAAATGAGTTTTCAATTAATACAATTTTCTAATCGAAGTATTATCACTTGAAAAATGTCGCACAAATTACATACATGTAAAGGTTTGATAGTCATCGTTTTTAAATGAAGGATTTATTTAGTTTTATTCATGGTGAGTTTAATTCTTCGAGCTCATGTTCCCTTAAGAGTCGAAATTCCAGCTGTAGTTACGCCAAGATCACGTGACGCATTTACGCGCTCACTGACGTTTGAATACTTTTTTCGAGTCGTTTGGGGGATTGGATCTTTTTATCCAAATGGAAATGATTAATCTTTAGTGTGCAATTTTAAAGACGTTTTCAATTACTACGTCACAAAGATCTCGTAGAAATGGTAGTAGTTTCCGTGTATAATTGTTGTATTAAATAAAGCTTATTTTACGGTGATTCAATATCTTCCAGAAAGAGCGTTACACCCATGAAAGACGAGTGATTATGAAGACTCGGATCATCCGGCGCACGTATACTCCAAACTGTTGCAGCTGCCCGGAAAGCTAGTAGAGCGCTTGCTAGCTGTAGTCAGGGAGATAACATAGTACTGTTGATCCACGTTCTTACTCTATTTACTCATTTATCAGATCCAGAGCTGCCGTGACAAGTGGAGGGAAGCTACCGAGAAGTGACAAATAGGTGAGAATGAGATGTTGTTTCTTTAAGTTGTTTATTTGTGTGAGTATGTGTGTCAGTGTATCGGACCGTTGAACAAAACACCGAAAGTTAGCTAACGGTGGGAGGAGGGAGCACAAGTGGGCGAATAAATAGTTTCCATCAACCTGATAAATAAAATGTATTTATGTATCTAAAAATACTCCAGTGACGTTTGGCGTGAGCAACATTTCCACTGAGAAGGGGGGGGGGAAACACACAGCACAGGCGCTTTCACAGCAGCTATCGTCGGCTAATTGAATTGACGTGTTGCCCAGGATAGTGTGTCCGCTGCTTGTTGTGTCTGGATACGTAAAGGGCAATTATCCAAGGGAGACAACTCATGACCGCCCCACGGGCCCTGGGACGATTCTTTCCGAAAGAAATACGTTGGCACATTGCTTCTGAATACTCTCTGGCAAACACCTAAAGTTCAGCAGGGTCAGACCAGGTTTCCTCTGGGAGGCTGTGATCGTACAGGGTCTTTTCGTCTGGGTCACATTGAATCCAGAACTACATCAAGACATGACTGGGTGAGGTGTAATGTGAACTTCCTTCTACTGCTAATATCTGTTTACTCAACTCTCAAGCGAGTCACTTGGCAGTAGGTAAGCTGCTGTTTGTTTTCATCACTGATCTGTCTGCCAAATATCAACGCTATACATTTTGTATACAAATGTTTTCCAGGGCTTGAGAAGCAACCAGCATCCCAGGTCTAAAAAATGTTTTTTTTATGTCGGACTGGATAAATCAAGAGATATTCACAATAATTAAACTGGACTCAAACATATTGTATGTCAATCAACTATGTTATTGAGCTTATTGATACACACTGTTATGGTAATGCTGCAATGTAAGATTGCTTACATTGTTGATTTCTTGTCATGCCATCACTTTCTTTATGGAGGAGGAAAAAAACTCACAAAACATTCTTTATTTCTTCTAGTTCATCTTATTGGTTGCTCTCCTTTGCCGCAGATAAACTGGAAGCCAATCAATGTTCTTGATGACTGTGCAATCTTGTTCAATACCAGTTTTTCCACACATGTCTTGAAACGTTTACTCTCAACTGTGGCTACACATGTCATTCTTAGTGCTGTCATCAACCTTTAGATTGGACAAATGTTAAAATGAATCAAGCAGTTAAAGTTAGATGCTGACAGACTGCACTGTATATCAATCACCTTGTGGGACCTGAGTCTCAAATCACCCAGCTCAGATTAGGATACTTCCATATTTTGTCTTCCAAAAATAAATAAGGACACGAGACCTAGCTTCACAATAAGTGGAATGATATTCCCAACTGTACTCATCTTACATCACATGCTGCAAAGGTCTGTGGTTTTTGTGAAAAGCAATAGTTCGTAGAACAACAATAGAAATCAGGCTTTCCTATGGATTAATATTAAAGTCCCAGATCGAACATGAATAGAGGACATGTCTGAGCAAAGAGGACTTTGATCACCTTAATCTAGGAGGTTTAAATATTGCGACATAAATAAGGGAATTACAAACTAGCTCTCCCAGTTGCACTTTGAGCATTTAAGCAAACCTGGCAACTCTATCTAAAAGGTTAAGTATCATATTCCATCTCACTCTATTCTGGATTTTTTATTCTCTCCCTCATTAGATTTGTCATTCTGTCTGTAGAGGATGTTGCATTGCTCACACCCGTTGATGTTGTAACTGATTCAGGTTTCTTCTTTGTGTTTCAGATTAGAAATGGAAGGAGAGGATTATGGTTTTCCTCCAGACTCGTCGGACGACCACTCACAAAGAGGAAGCGTGGCTTCCTCTGCAACACTTTCCCGTGGTACGTTTCAACAACCTCTATTTTTGCGGTGCTGTTTCTCTTGGTACCATAGTGACATTGTTTATGTTTCCCACAGCTCAGGACGTGCTTGTGTACTTGTTTGGAGACAGTGCGGTGCACTTATCAGTGGAGGGGCTGGGCAGCGTCACAGTGCAGGAGCTAGGCCGCAGTGTTCGAGAGGCTCTTCATATTCCTGACTCTGCTCAGGATGCTTTTGCTTTCTGGCTCTCTTCCCCACTGCTCGGTGAGAACATTGCTTATTATGTGAAACGCCACTTATTTCATAATACGTCTGAACAATATATCGTTTCTGGCCATCACGATATCGAAGGGTCGAACATACATATTGCAAAGGACTGAATTGTGCTAAATTGTTCATACTTAGCCAATCAGATAAAGCCCTTCTGCTCTAGATGCCTGTTTTCTATACAGATACGAGTGGATGAGGTCACAAAGTCTGTGGAGAGAGCTTAACGAATGTCATAATGGCAGGAAGGAGTCAAGATGTAGGCAAGACAAGTCTGGGTGAAGAGCTATGTTTTGCAGTTTCAGCAAGTCTCTAGAGCCTCTGGACAAAAAGTTTACAGATGAGATTGAGACAGGAACACAAAAGGCATATTTATTTTCTGGCAATTTGAATTCTTGTTTTCCCAGATCACAACTCCTTTTAATAGTTCAACCTTACGTCAAACCTGGTTACAACAGTCACAACTTGGGGATGTAAAAGCACAGACAAAGGAAAAGTGACCATGAAATCTGACTAAAAGGTCAATAATTCATCTGCTTTGAAACACTACGACTTTAAATGGACATGTTGATAAATGAAGCACAGTCTGCTGCTGCCTTTTTGAGATTTGCAGAAAAAGAAACTATCATTTGGAAGTACACATTCCACTGCAGAGAGACATTCACATCATGTACTTTAGGATTTGTTTAGGAATGGCAGCGTAGCATTAGTTACTAAGAAGAGGAAGGCCGGTGAGCAGGTTCGTGGATGCAGTGAGGGAGGACATGCAGGATTAAAAGAAAATGATCCCATGAACTGGAAAATGACAAAAGATTATGAAGAACACAGTGTTTTCATTTCTGGTTTGGATAGTATTGTTGCAATCACAAAACTGTACATTATCGGACATCATATGTTTACCTAATCTCCTACAGTTCTGTTACATAACATAAAAAAACACATGTGAATGTATTGCTTTTTTTTTTTCTTCTTTCAGAGCTGCAGCTTAAAGCGAGGCATCAGCCGTACAAGTTGTGCCGACAGTGGCAGGATCTGCTGTATCGCTTCACTGAGGCTTCAGAGGAAGACATTTCACAAGGTGAGAGTTGATGCTTAGTTAACGGACGTCTTGGCCGACGTCGAACATCCTCTCAAAGGTGAAATGAAAACATGAAGTACAGAGATGGTGTGACTCATGCATATATTTTGTCACCCTTTGATGAAAGCCTACAGTTGTACAGTTGGTTGAATAAGGGTGAAAAGTGCTGTTGGGTGTGTTTGGACTATTTCCTTATATAATCTGACAGGTAAACGTCAGACTATATGTCATATTGCAAGTGTTGTGAATATGTGCAAGCCGAGAAATATGTAACTCCTTTCTGAAATTTCATTCATCACTGCAGCAACTCCAAACAAAACAAAACCTGCATCTGTTGGGCTTTTATTATCATCTGAGGGTGGATTGTAATCTAATAATGCTATGAAATGATTTATGAACGACAGTCAACGTCAAACCTTCACAAACAGTTTTTCCTCCAATCTCTGTGTTTTCTTCAGCATAATCACCTTAACCCAATATTTAAATTTTAGTTGGTATCATAAAAGGGATTTTGCAGGAGCTCCTGCATTAAATCAAACTGAGTCATGGACTGTAGATGGATCTAATATTAAAGCAAAACATCATCCTTGAAATTATGATTCAAATCGGAATTTATAAATTGTACTTTTTAAGATTTTATGAATACAGGATAATATGACGGTGTAAAAAGCATTAGTCCTCAGCTGGAGGCAGCAATGAATCAATAAGAGCCATTTAACAAGCAAAAAAATCAACACAAAACAACCAGTTACTTTTTGAACTTTTGAACAGACAGTGGCTTTTGAACAGACAGTGGCTTCAAAACAATACAGTAACATGTAATAATGCTTCATCTGGCACAGAAATCTCAGTGCAGTCAATCTCCCAGAACCAAAAGCCAAAGTATGACCAGTACCATAGCATTAAAATCAAGTACATGTAATATATATCAGTGGAAGCACTTTAATGCCAAAATGTATTGAACTGTCAACTGACTATGCAACAAGTAAAAAAGAAGTATGATAGAAACATTATTATATCAGAAGACTAAATCCCATTTAAAAAAAACTGTCAACTCTTTACCAACATTATTCTTGCTTTAAATCAGGATGGATATATAATCATTTTGTAGATTTTGGGAGCCAGCACACATTTGTAACAAGTTGGAAATGAGTTGTGAGACACTGACTCATTGTCTGGCATCACTTTCTTTTCTTTTCTCTCTAATTTTCCTTGTGAAACAACCACATTCTTCCAACGCTGTCAAAGACGCAGTGACCTGTGGGCAGCTCACTCCCATTTAAACAAAAGTGTATCTCATAATGTCAAGTATAATCACTTAAAATGTTGTGTGTGTTTAGTTTTGTTGTTGTGGAGTAGATCCCACATACCAAGCAAGACTGAAAGCCTGAGCGCGGCGTGTTGGAGGACACTCCAGTTGTCTCTCCACCCTCATTCATCCACTTTGGACGACGAGACCGAAAAACACAATTCTTATGTATCATCATTGTGCTCTGCTTTTTCCTCAGATGAACCGTGTCTCCAGTACCGACGCAACGTGTTTTATCCCAAGTCCAAAGAGCTGCAGGTATTATTAGATCTGCACAGACATTCATTAATCCTACAAATGAGTGAATTATGAAGACAGCATTATCCATCACCAGGTATCAAGGGTCCAAAGTTTGGGAAGCTGCTGACTCACAAAACACAGAGCACTCCTCAATGAGGACTTTGAAAGTCAGCAGAGAGCATTGTTTGTAATGAGCGCTTTCTGAAAGTGAGATTCAGTCTTTTATTGGCTTCACAGGGGATCTGCAATTTGGTGAAAGTCCTTTTTATAAAACCCCGTTATAAGGTGGTTGGCACACAGCTGAAAAAGAAATATGAAACTATAGATTAAACATTATTGATGTTTCAAACACAATCATCAAACCAAATCCCAGTCAATTAAACTAGAAAAAAAAATCTAACAAATCCAGAAGAACATTAGTCATTTTAAAACAAAAGATTAAGACTATATTTACTCTACAATTATAGCAGAATTAGATGAAGTGAAAGTCATCATCAAAGTATCTTTCATTGTGGTTTAAAATCGTTTGATTTTATGTCAGAAAGTCAGACGGATTGTTGTGGACAGCCTGAGATTTTAGGACTGCAGTCTCGCTGTATTGCACAGTGTGAACGCAGCCACCACCTGAAGCTGCTAACAGCCAATACAAATGCAGCTGAAAATTAGCTTCAAAGTGCCGCACCAAAACAAAAGGTAGCTGACATTTCTGAACAACATCCACATTCTGCGTCTATGTCCATTCTGAGCTTTTCCCCTCCACATTGATACTAATAGAACAACAGAGTATGAGTAAAAAAATGTTTCTTTGTTCTGGATTCTTATTAAAAAAACATTGACTTCTATCTGGATCAAACTGGGGTCAGATGTAGATGTACACTTGAGTCAAACCAAACTTTGTAAAGTCTCCGTCGCAGGTTCCCAACATTTCATAAAATTACTGAAGTCTACGTTGTTGGTCGGTTATCGTCACGGTCTCTCCCTTGAGCAGATCGATGACGAGGGAGTGTTGCGACTGCTTTACGAGGAGGCCCGGAGTAACATCCTCGCGGGCCGGTACCCCTGTGACCCCGAGCACTGGAACGTTCTGGGAGCCATGACTGTCGCTCTCGAAGAGGGAACGGCTCTGGACAGCCAACAGTTCACCACCTCCGTAAGGTGAGTTACACAGATGATAATAGAAACGATTCAGGTGTGATGGCTGCATCTCTGTTTTCCCTGTTAATATTACATTGCACTAAATCCCCTCGATGCTGCATTTAGCTTTCTTGCTAACTGAAAGAAGCATCAAGCAGTCTTTTAAAACCTTTTGTAAATGTATTTCCTAACATTTTACTCCTTTCAATAAATTATTAGATTTCAACAGAATGTAATCGTGTAGTAAAAATACACACATACACTGATATGAAATAAAAATACGAATCAGTTATTTGACATTTTCAGGAATAGGAACATTCATGATGATGATGATAAAAAATATGTGCAGGTTTATCTCTGCATGATCCTGTTTGACTTTCTGTTTCCAGCAGTGACTGAAGTGCTCTCGTGACCCCGTCACAGCTAAAAATGGAGAAGTACTTTGTGACTCTGCTGTCCATCATTTTGTAAAGTATTGAAGGGGGAACAAAAAAAAAAAAGCCTCTCTGCAGCTTAATGTACCGGAAAAATGTTAGCACTTTAAAACAGAGAGAGAGAGAAAAGAACGCATCGCCCTGCTCGCTTGCCTCAATCCAGCTCTGTGTAAAGGGCATCAGGCAGACGAAGCAGCTCTGAGTGCTTCGGCACAATCAGACACAACATGTCGCAGTTTGATGGAAATCCACAGGCGTTTACAAAAAAAAAAAAAAAAAAAGGTCAACAACGTCCTTTTGTCTGAAGAGGGCTTTCGCTTGATCTTTTTTTAGTTTAGCCTGATAACACTTATTCTGTGACACCACAGTGTTTTCTAATCATTTGTGGGTCTTTGAGTGCAGGAATGCACAAAATGACATTTGTGAAAAGAGCCTCTCGTTCAGGAAATGCGCTTCTTCTCTGCAGAAGCTTGTTTGAAATGCTGCTGAGAGTGAAGTGATAAAAGTTAAAGGTACTTTACAGGGTCTGTGCGGCACCGAGTGTTACACTTGTATATAATATAATACAATACATTTTACTGTAGGTTTTCACCGACACATTACAACTGCCTGGTTTACATCTAGTCAGATATTATTAATGATACTTTATACCTGTTAGGTTATAATGTTGTACATGTGTTTAAATGTTATGTTTACTTCATCTATTTAAGACAATTTGCATGATTATACATTATTATTATATCTCCATGAACTTTTCAAGAAGTGTGATGCATGATTTGTATTGCTTTCTCATAATGTGAAAAACATTGAGACGTCTGGCATTCAACAAAAACTTCTACTTGACATGAGACAAACTATTTGAGGGAGTTGGGAGTAAAAGAAAACAGTGTTTTAAAAGCAGTCATTTAGACAAAACAAATTAGATGACAGAAATGCCCTGAACACATCGTTCAAACCTCTGCTTCTGTTGTCTGCAGGGAGAAAAAGCTGTCCTCGTATCTGCCTGCTCACGTGGTCATGGGGAGCGGAGGGCTGTTCTCCACGCTGCGAGGGAAGTCGAGCCGGCTGGCCGGGCTGGAGCAGAACCTCCTGGACGAGTACAGAAAGATCAGCACCTCTGCAGGAAGCTCTCCCGAGCCCACACAGCTCCTACACCAGTACCTCAGCACATGTCACGCTCTGCCTTACTACGGGTAGGAGTGTGTTCACACAGCTACACTCAATATGGACAAATTCTCTCCAGGGTTTGACTAACATCAAATACACAAACAGGTGCGGTTTCTTCTTTGGAGAGATTGACAAGCCGGCACAGGGGATCCTGCAGCGAGGGAAACGCAAAGCTGTGAACGTGGGGATCTGCCTAGAAGGAGTGTACGTGATGGATGTGAAAGAGAAGGTGAGCCCTGGATTCTCAAGGTCAATTCTATATGACCTAACTTATCATATACAGAAAATGTACAAAATAAGAATGTTAACCACAGATTGCACATTCACAAGAACGTTTCAGTAATACTTGAACACAGGGCAGTGTCTGAAGGAACCAGATGGGGATGATCCTTTCCCCAACATGCTTTATTCCATGTATTTTTAAATAAGATGAATATGAATGTGGTCTTATGATTAAACTTTTATGATGGAATTGATAATGAGCTTCATCAAGGAGTCCTAATCGCCCTGCTGACTTTTAACATTCCCACTTAAAACCATCTCCATAATGCTTGGCCAAACCCCTTTCTGTTACATTCTATTATGTTAACTTGTAAATATGTTTAAGAAAAGTAAACTATGCATTACTGTTACATTGTTTTTATTGATATATTTATGGCTTTATGTGATTATCTGTAAATGTCATGTGACTATATTTAAGTTTAAATGTCCTTATCTATGCTTTTTTTTTTTAATTGATGCTGTACAAAAAAAAAAAAAATCCTGGAATGCTGAAGGTACCTGGCATTAAAACCTTCTGATTAAAACTGAATGTAATTGTAGTCGATCAAGATTCTGCTAACCAGTACACCACTGTCTGAATCCCATTCCTACTTGTTAAAACTCCCCCTGCTTATATAAGATATACAAAACACAGTTGCTTTAGTCCACTCTAGAATTCAATTGCATTTAAAAAAGTGTTAGTAGTACATGTAACACGTGCTCGGTGTCTCACCGTGTTTGTGTATAAATAACCACCGCGCGCTCTGCAAAGTCATAGACGGTGATTTCCTCTTATTCTCGCCGTCCTGCAGCATGTGCTGCTGGGTCTGCGTTTCAGCGAGCTTTCCTGGGACCACAGCTACCCCGAGGAGGAGGGGGACTCGCACATTCTGTGGCTGGAGTTCGACGGGGAGGAGGACGGCACTCCCGTCAACAAGTTGCTGAAAATCTACTCAAAGCAGGTCAGAAGAAAGCCGTGAAATCAAAGAAAGTCATCTCCGTTGAAGAGTTGCCTTGCTGCCTGAACATGACGGATGAAGGCTTTTCAAGTGTGTTCATTAGGGAGAGAAGGTGTTGGTGCACCTCCGGGGAGCTGCACTGCACCTGCTGCTTCAAAGGTTTTTTTCAGTACGAGGTGCTGCTGTTGTGCTCATTTGATCCTTCATCAGAGCAACACATCATACTGTAGTCAAATCCTGGAAAGTGTCAATAATTTCTTTGTGCTCACATTTTTATGTCCCCACTTAACGGCTGCTTGTTGCGCCTGAGCCACTGTACAGTGAAGAAGTGTTACATAATGACAGAGACCAGGAGCATAATCGCACCAGGCTGTA
The DNA here is from genome assembly GCA_900302745.1 of Parablennius parvicornis. Lineage (NCBI taxonomy): Eukaryota > Metazoa > Chordata > Actinopteri > Blenniiformes > Blenniidae > Parablennius > Parablennius parvicornis. Next base: position 8,420 of record OMNM01029899.1, on the reverse strand, counting down.
ATCCAAAGATGATAATGTGAACCTAATGTTCTCTGAGATGCCATTACAAAGTACATTACAGCTGTTTGTCACACACAGTTATCGAGGGGTCAGACTTAATGTTTTTTTTTGTGGGTTTTTCTCCTCAGGCCGAGCTGATGAGCGGCTTCATTGAGTTCTGCGTTGAGCTGAAGTCTGCGTCTGAAGGAGGAGCCGTGGCCGAGATGGACGGCGACGCGAACCAGTCCCAGCAGCCCGCCGGGCAAGAAGGCAGCAAGAAGAACGGACGAGGAG
>OMNM01029876.1:4966-32837 GCA_900302745.1 Parablennius parvicornis | reverse complement strand
GCCTGTTCTTGTGAACGAGATGTGACCAGATGTGTTTGGAAAGACGTCTCACAACATAGATTTAAGAAGAACATCCATACTGACGACTTGTAATGTTGTGATGAACCGTTTTTTTGCATAGAAGTGACGTTTTTGTTTCAAGTAATCTCCCAGCATCACTACTCCACTGAAGAAGACTGTAAGTTGAATACAGCACGTGTTGTTAATGTGCTGCTGTTCAGCGATGGCCATAACTTCCTCTCACTGATATCTCTGATAAGGGTGTCGTCTGAACAACTTTATTGCTTCGATTTGCATGTAAAGTAGTTGATTTTCTGTTGGATCCAATCCTGGATACTTCAGGCTCATTTTGGCCCCGGGAGTCTCTGAAACTGCACTTTACAACCAAAACATAAACTCTTATTTAATAGAGCCCCGACTCCCAGCTGTGCCTCTGGTCTCACAGTTAATTTAAGCTTTCACAATCGCTTGGACTCATTGAGGCGAGTAACATCTGTATGTAAACGTTATTTTTTTTTTATATGCGTCATTAAAGTAGTTGCTGAGGTAACAAAGCTTTAATATTGATCACTGTTTATATCACGAGTACAACTAAGTGATGATTAAAAATCCAGTCCCGTCCATAGATACACACTCAGTGTTGACCTTGATCTTATAACAGAAGATCTTTCAGGGGGTGAAAACCACCTACAGCCACATGGAGCCGCTCCGCACTGCCAGGGCTCAGCTGCATAGCGTTAACCTGAATTCCAGTGTTGAAAGCCTGCGTGTGAAAACATGTGCAGCCCACTGATAAGAGAATGCAGCCAACGTCTGTGTTGCTCTTTTGCACACTCGTGTCAAATCATCTGAGGTGGTCTGAGGTCACTCTTAAAGATGGCAGGGCCACAGTGCTCAGCAAGAACGGAGCAGCATTCAGAATCCATCCATTTATCCTTCATCAGTGTTTATTATCGTCATAAAAACTAATTGAGGTAATAAACAGTCGAGTAACATCTCGTCGCCAAGGAAAAAAATAAGCCTGACAAATAAAGGAGCACAACACGACACATTTACACACACATCAACACTAAAAGTAATAACATTTGTTTTTTTATATTGGTACTTTGAACTTGTTTATACAGTTATAATGAAAGTCTATCGTTTGTGCAATGTAAATAACCAAATGTGTCACACATAGTGATGAAACTACAGGGTGGCAACTTTCAGACGGATCTTCTCAAATAATTAAATTAAAAAGTGGATGAATTTGGTTCAAATGTTATTGCAATTTTTGAAATGTTAATAAAATTCATCACTTCATACAATCGTATAGAATGTATATGAGATGAAGACAAATGAGAATGATAAAATAAGTTCTTTATAGAAGGATCCGTCTCAGTGTGAAAGCCTCTCAACCAGCACTCCTCCAGTAACGGTTTTTATCACCAGCAGCTGCTAACCACTAAACAATTCCTCAAGAAGTCCGACGTCAATCAAAGTTTTTACGAGCCAGCGTAGGAGTGAGGACATGCTCGGTGTGATCTTTAGGTTAACGTGAATTTTATTCTCGATGTGTAAAAGTCGGTCTTAACCCTGAGGACTCGTCCTCCTCTTTAGGAGCTCATGATACGGACTGAAGCAAAGCAAATCTACGCTTCAGTCACAACTTTGCTCTAATTCTTTGAAAAACCGCAACTTGAGAAACTACGCTGCTGCCATCACCAAACCAATCACGATGACAACGCGTGATGGAATGACGGTTGTTTGTGGTTCTGTGAAATCATTCTTTTTGTGGCTCATCTTCTACATTTGTTCCGGTCAAACTGAGGAAAAGCAGCTAAATGCTTCACTGTGTTGACCATTGAACTGTTTTTACTGCCGTCTGTCGCGTGTGAAGCAGGCGGTGTGCTGTGGCTTTGTGGAGGTTTTTTAATGGAATCTGAAACAGAATCATGTCGTTGATGTTTTCGTCAATGGACTCCGATATCGTTCTCTAAAAGAAAACACAGATGAAGCATCAGTAGAATTATGCACAGAAAAGGCACAGAAATATGTAAAAGATTGCACAAAAACGTCAGATTTGCTTTGCTCTGGGTGATGACTGAATCCAAACGGAGTGTCACGGCCCAGATAGCGTGAAGAACAAACTCCTCAGGGTTCATTCAAGTTAAAAACACAAAGATAAGCGGTTCTCCATAGTCCCAAATTATCTACTCATCCACTGATGTCACCCAGCAGATGTCCATCGGGTTGGGTTGAAGCCTGTGCTGCTGCGCCGCGTCACTGCTCGACACTGCGAGAATCTAGACCAACTGAGGGAGTCGGCTTTAGGTTTTCTGCTATTATAAAGAACTTGACATATTCACACAAGACATACAGTTGAATTCCACATCATCTTTCTCTGGATAAAAGTGAAGCCCAAGTCTCCAGGTCAGGTCGGCACTGAAGCCAGAATTTACCCTGTAAAACTCATTTATATACCAAACAACAAAAGTTAGGTCAGAAAGTTGTGTTTTCATCTGCCTGTATTTATTTATTCATTTGTGTGTTTGAATATGTGTGTATGTATCTTCACAACTTTTCTCAAAAACTATTCACTCGAATTGCATGAAATTTTCAGGGATGATTTTTCATCACCCAAGGACCAATCGAATAGATTTCAGGAAGTTAACGGGTAACCGATTCCAAATAAATCCCCCAAAAAACTGCCAAGAAATGAGAGAGGCACCTCATGGAGGAGATCAAAGGAGATCAGCATCTGTTGCCATGGAGACGTTCCCTGCTCAGTGTTTCACAGTGATGTTGCTAGCTGACAGGCTAGTTAGCATCATTATGCACTAATGGCTATCATGTTAGCAATGCTAACTCTGTTCCGCAAACATATGTGTCGTTGGTGAAGGTCTGCGCTCTACCGAGTGAAGCTCTAATTTCAAATGTAACAACTTTAGCACGTTTAGCATTTTATGCATATCATTATTATCATTTTACAGCGTTATAGCTCATTTTAGAGATTCAAACTGTGTGATGGGCACTCAGACATTCAGGTTCTCTGTTTGAAAAGCGCGAGCCGGGTTTTGTTGGGTTGAGGGAGTGAGACCAGAGCTGTGGAGCAGAGGGACACCAGACGAGGGAGCAGAGGAAATCCCCATGATAACTGAGCTTTAAGCTGCTTCAGAGCCCAGGAAGACGCCGCAGCTGCCAGCGGCATGAAGAATGGTCTGAAGCTGCTGATCCCCCGAGCTCCGTCAGGCAGCACAGAATGCTTGTGATGACGGTTTGAACCTCTGCTGCTCATTCCGAGCTTCCACTCACTGCCTCCACTGTAACTCATAACTGCGGCCCCGCGCTGGCGTTCACTCCCTCCTGTGTCTCTGTAAAGTTGTTGTGTCGCTTTCAGCGCAGTGCTGCAAATTTCCCGTAAAACCAAATTAAAGCAACAGTGAAGCATGCAACAATTCAACATTCACAGACCTGCAATTACATCTTTTTTTCCCAGCGGTCAAATCCGCATCGATCCTAACTTCTTGTTTTTCCCCTGGTCCTCTCTCTCTTTTTCCTTCTTCTTCCGTGTGTGTGTGTGTGTGTGTGTGTGTGTGTGTGTGTGTGTGTGTGTGTGTGTGTGCGTGCGTGCATTTGCACACATGTACATACATCTCACAAACACGGTTCGTTAAAAAGTCACAATGCCTTTCAGGCAACGTGACTTTTATGATTTCACATAAGTTAAAGTAAATAAGTTGAACTGGTACTTCACCAATAAAAAGAAGTATCTGTGTAGGGTTTTTGGCCACTCAATATCAGCCTTTTTTTTGTTGTTGTTGTTTTCCTGAGTTCAGCTTGATTGTATTTGTGCAGGCCTTCCTACTGATGTAATGCATTCTGTTGCCCCTCACCCAAACCACCTCAACTGAGTGCCACACATTTCAACCACCAAAACCACACAGACCAGCATGGAGTCCTGCATTGACGATCCAACAGCGGTGAAGTCATCCTCGTTTTCAGTCACCACAAAATGACTAAAACCTACGCTTGCACACACTTGTGGTTCTGAGCTCACATCATTATCTCACCCTATGGCTGCTTAAATTTTGTTGTTGTGTTTAGCAGAGGACCAGAGAGGTGCTGAAATGAAACGACAGCTTTCTAAAAGCTGAATTAGATTACTACATGCAGTATCATATGGAGTGCAATAAATTATCATATGTCGTATTAAACAGGAGGTTAATTAATTCCTTGTAATGAATAATTAGATTCAAGAATGGATGTCATGGGTTTGTTGTTTAACGGGCACATATTTGTCTAATAAAGCATCGACAGCCTAACATAAAGGAAAGAAAAACAAAAGGAAGAAAGACATAAAACAGTTTGGTTACCATGCAGATGTGTGTGGAGGCTCTGAGAACTCTGCTCTCCCACTAATCAGCCCATCACCAAGACAACATCCAGCCTGTTAGCTACACAAGAGGAATCGGATATTACAACAAGTTTCACAACTTCTGAGAGCGATAAGAGAATCGCTAAACGAGTTACAGCGAGGACTGCAGGCACATGTCAACGCGTAAAGTGGAACACATGTAAATGAAATCTGTGTTTGTTTCTGTGGTTAAATTTAATGTCGGCAGCATGATGCAAACCACATTCTGCCTTATTTTTTTTTTTTTTTATTGGCAACAGCCTAAGCTAACTGTTCCTCCAGGGGTGACATATGGTATGGCGCACTATAGGAGGGCGGAACAGGCTGAGCACACATGCATGCTTTACTGCAGTCACATACAGTAGCCTGCAACATACTGGACATGCAGGCGAGATTCACACGCAAAATATCAAGTAGTATAAAAATAACACAAATATGATGTAACTTCTGCAGTGCATTATTTAGCATGTTCATGTGAACAACACTAAAGTAAAGCTTCTGCTGCTGTGGTTTTTCATCATTACATTCCTGAACTGCTTCCACAGAGAACATTAGATGAATAGACAAGAAGCTGAATATTATATTATTTTGGCCAGCTGATGTCAGTGGGATGTCTCTCTTTAAGGCCAATTTTCTATAGAAAACAAACAAAAAAAAACTGTTTTAATCTTTCTGAAAACAATACTCTACTACGAGCTAGTAAGTGAGCGATACTAAAGATTGTTGTGAAAGTTTTACAAAAAATAATGCATAACTGGTATGAAAGAGAGTCTGAAACAGACAAACTGGAGTCACAAAATTTAGATATTACAGAAAGTATGTCTTCCATTTTTATGTTTATAGCAGACCAACCATCTCAACAATACTAAGCACATTTATGTTCATATCATGTCATGATTTGGATTTAAATCACTATATTTTCCTAAATGCTGATACACAGCCTTCTCTTAAGTAGAAGTACAGACAGTGGGGAAAAATAACAAATAACTTAAATTAAAATAATGATAATAATAAAACTACTGTTATGTTTGTTTGTGTTTTTCTGTTGTTGTTTACGCATGTCCGAAATACATTTTTCAAATAAAAAAAAAAGAAAATTCACTGATTTAACTTTTACTGAGATAAAAAAATGACAAGTTTTTATAATGTATGAGGTCAAAGTTATTGTGAAACTATTAGTTTTCTAATTGAAAGAAAACACATAAGAACCTTGACATTAATTTAATTCAAAACGTGTGTTATTGACAGACTTGTACATTTGAAATAAATAAGTCTTAGCTTTAAAACATAATCTTTCTTCAATTCAAAAAGGGAAAATAAACAACAAACAAAAGAAGAAAGTAAATTACTAGATCCTGATTTTTTTTTAAAAAAGCAAAATATGGGGGAAATTTTAAAGACCAACAATCCTGCAAAAACAAAAATACATGAAATCAGTAAGAATGGAGTGATTTCTTTGTGCGGCTTGGATATATGTTGCATTTCAAAACAAACCCTTGCAAGAGTTCTGTATCAGCGCAATGCTTTTGCACCAGTGTGAATAATATGATCAGAACTCTGGTGCACAACAAACAAGCAGAGCAAGTTCACTTGAAAGCGACATTCCAGTCTACTTTCAAACAACAATCCTATGGTCAAGTTGGAATTTGAATGAAGCCCAAAAGCAGCACAGAGCAACATCTCTGAGCCAGTGGTTCTAAATCATCTTGATCCAGGGACCAAAAACAGTTCAAATAAACACCAAGGGGATAGCATCGGTAAAATATTACAACAACTCAAAATGTCCCTATATACAAAAAGAAACTGATGACTTTGAGCTTCATTTAATATTTCCAAATTTACCAAGATCAGAAATTACATCTTCCCCCAATTTTCTCTTCAAAATAACGGTGGCAAAAGAACATCACTTCTCAGGGTACACACTTTCTGAACTTCACAAAGTTTTATTTTTTCTATTTCTTTTAAAACAGGTTCCAGAGTGGAGAGATTTTAAAACGCTGTGTCGGCTGTGGACAGGCAAGACGAACATTTGCAAAAAACGATGACATCATCACCCCATCTCTAGATCCTATAACCCTACCATCTATTCTGCGACGTCACTCAACAACAACTAGAACAACTCCAGATTGTGCTGCAGAAGCTATGCTGTTTACTTTAATAAGGCGAGATGTCGGATTTTTCCATTACTCCATTTTTGGAATATTTCTGTGGCATCGTTACACCGCCACTGTGTGGATGGGAAACTTTTATTTTAGAACGACGAGGAGAAAACAAGATTGTTCTGACTCATGTGGACAGGACCTTACAAACGGCTTCTTTCAAACCTCTACTTGAACTGATCTTTTACCCCCAAGACCACTTCACTCAATGAGAACACGTTTTGCTAATTTGAAAGATATTTATTTTCTATATTTGACAACAAAGCACTTTCTTTTCATTATGCTGTTGCATCTTGTTTTCTCCTCTCCTTGCTTTTGTCCACATGTTACTGTTTATATCAATATGCTGCTGTGACAAGAAAAGTTGTACAGTGTACAGTAATGTGCAATGACAACCAACATCTTTTCTATCTTAATGTTCCAATGTACCAGTTCTGGCCCGCGGGCCACATGTTTGACGTCTCTGCTGTAAAACCAAACATATGGTGTGATGACTTCATATTCACTGCCTTTATACATTTTATAAGCTTTTTTGCTGCCAAAAAGCCACATATTATTCGAGGAAGCATTGTATTGCACTGAACCCAACACACAGCGGTATTATAGAAGTCATGTTGCAGAATTTATGTGAGCTGACGGGAATGTGTTTCCCTTACATTTTTGGTCCGATGTTAAAAATGCCTGTCTGTGCACAAAGCACACTGACTGCACTTTTTTTGTACTTTGATTCAGACCAGGGAGCTCCACCACAAGTGTGAACAAGTGTAATGAGAAAACAGTGTTGATATAAGCCATATGCACAACGTAAATGTTTCTGTAAACGCTTGAGCATTTTTACACAGAATGTAGTTAAATATTTTTGGCTAAAAATGAGATCAGTGTGTCTGGGAGGTTTGTTTCCCGGCGCTGCAGATTTCTCTTTTGTTGCAACGAGTAACAACCTGTGAGGAGATTTTATAAGGAACCCACCAAAGTCTGACACCCACATGTCTGTGAGGGACAGTCGACAAGTGATTAACAGTGAGATACGATCCCCTGGTGCTTCCCAAGATGAAAACAGCAGTCACACAGAGCTAAAAGTGAGATACTGTGTTACCATTACCGACTGATAGAATGATGAAGATTCATGGAGAAAACTGCGAATCCAGTATCCTTGATCCTGCGTCTCATCTATTCCTTCTCCTGATGACATGCATTTTTCCTTCAAAATATCCCATTGAAGATGAAATTCACTTCACTCTTGTTTATTTTGAAGGGACTTGGTCATACTTTTGTGTTGGGAGTGAAGTCAGGTCATTCTGCTCTCCTAATCAGGGACCATATTGGAGTATGTCTGTGTTTGGGTCTGTTCTGGTACATGTAGCAGCCAAACACGTGGCAAGCACACACTCTCTTGCACACATGAGCAAACGTACAAACACGGCACGGCCAGCAGATGTACCAGGCAAGCAGACAAACACCGTCATGTGTCATGTTTAATCTAGTCCACTTTAATTTCTTACACGTTCGTACAATAACTGGAGTCACTTTCCCTCCGAGGCCCGATTCATAGAACATGAGCGCGAGGAGTTAGAAGTTTATCAGCTGATCATTATCTGGATATACAGTAACAGTTCGAGGAACACTCCTTTGCAGACATACCTGTCCTTGAGTTTTCAGTTTCCTCGCCACCGGTTTCCATGGAAACCGGGGAAAGCACAGAGTTTGTGTGTTGAAGTGTGCTCGTGTGCATGTGTGTGCACATGTACGAAGAGAAGGACTGTGACAGAACTTTCCAGAGGCCACTATATTTCTAACACCTGCTTGTTCCCATTAAAATCCTAGCACAGATGGATTTTCAATGACAAAAAAAAAGGTATTTTAGGTGTAAGCGCACACCTTTAATAGTGTAAGAAATTCCAGGGTATGTGAGGACATACAGCAATGCAATAGTTAAATGTGTTGTGAAAAAAGCACTGCGTCGCCAGCAGTAAACACCTCTGGGAAAGACCTCAGGTGAACTGAGTCCACGACTTTGCCCTTGACACCAAAGTCAGAGATCAAGCACACACTCTGCGGGCTCATTCTGAGGCAGCCCTCATCAGCCCCAGCAATACCAATGATGTATTTACAAGTGGCAGACAGAGAAGTCCCGGTGAATTTTTAATGGTAGCTCTGTTTGAAATTTTGAACAAGCTCAAATTGATTCATGATTTTTTAATGGGGCCTGTGGAAGCTTCCAGAATTGCTGATTGTGTCTCCCACTTTGAGCAAACACCCACAGCAAGGGAATGAAGAACTGGGGGAGGGGGAGGTGGGTGACACAGACAAATTTCCTAAATTTTCTTCCCTGCACGCTCAACACATATTTTTAGAAGGCAATATCCTGCCTCGATATTATTGCATGTAACTTGATGAAACAGACTCAGAGACAGTGCAGACATTATGGACAGTTTCAAGCCACTCACTCAAAGTCATTCAGTTAACATCAACAAGCCTGAACTTGACTCCAGATTTGGAAGACTTTAAAATCCCTTACACTTACATCCAGGTCAAACCTTAAGAAAAGAAGAAGAATATTTAGATACAGAACAGGTGATCCCTGAGGTTCATTTGCAATGATGTCAGCTTTGTGAGCTAATTTTTTGGGGGTCTACTGCAGCTTATAAATAAAAGTTGGATTCATTGGGAAAGGAGCATCGCTTAGAGCAAAACTTGTAAAGTGTGAAATAACAAGGCAAGAGAATGTACAGGGAACCCAACGACTGAAATACATCTCTCGTGATGACAGCTATGATGTATTTCAGTATAGAAGAAGCAACAATATCCTGCATTCAGGAATTACATAAATGAATCGAACCAAGGCACCGTTGTAGTAGCATTGAATATCTGCTATCACATTTGGTGCCAAGCTGATGTCACTTTCATTGTTTGTTCTGAAAATCAAACTGAATGTGCTCGAACATTCACTGTAACGGCCATCTGCAAAATCCTCCCACTGTATGAGACTAAATATTTGAAGCCTTAAAGATGTTGCCACAATTATCCATGTTTGGACTGATACAACCAACATGGCAGTGTGCAGCGCCCTCACCTCTGGTGCAGTTTAATTTAATTCAACATCTCTAAACAGACCAAACACAAAATCCTAAACTGGAAGAGCTGCCTGAATGCAGCATATATGATTTGATATGTGTGACAGAGGGGTTTCACTCTATCGATGAATCTGGTGGGATCATGTCGTACAAATACAAACAATTTTTTTTTATTAGAATTATTTCATTAGAATTATTAGTCATGAATGTAGGAAGCAGAGGCAAAATAAACAGACAGACAAACAATCAGCAGGATTTGCAGGTAGATAAACTGGACTGAAAGCAGGACGGCTAAAAGACGGATATAAAAAGACAAAGATATAAAAATACAACAGATGAAAAACAGACATTTTTAGACTTGTAGTGGTAAATGAGACACTGCTTGTGACAATGAGACGATGGGCAGTCAAAAAGAAAACACAAATCAGAGAAAGACAGGAGAACAAGGCACAGATGTGGCGTTGCATGAGCAGACAGACTGAACAGAGAAGAAACCAAAGAACGTTAACTCCTTGGAAATTATAAAAGTTCCACATACATTTTTTTCCAAGTCATCTCAAATTAAAAATGAGTTTATGAACACAGAACATACATCCAGATGCAAGCTTGAATCCAGGTCTCACAAAGTCAAGGTCACACAACAGACACAACAGATGCAACATATTTATCGAGTGTGTTTTGAGGAATGGTGGGTAGACATTTTGCTTCCTAAATCCTTCCAAGGATATGGAGAGCAGAAAGTTATCATGACCTACTGAGACCCACAACAGCCACAATAATTGGAAAATAGGCTCAGCTGAAATGAACTGGAATTATCCATTAAGTCCTCTTTTGGTTTTGTCAACACGGGATGATAGAGACGTATTCCAAAGAAATGGAAATTTAGAGATAATCCACAAAGATCCTCTGACAGCAACCTCATCACCCTATTTAAATATTTGAGCGTCTCTGTAAAGAGAAATAATCTCAGACAGTAAAAAAAAAAAAAAAAAAAAAAAAAAAAAAACTTAGCTGTGCAGCAAGGGTTACGTTTCAGGGTCCTGTTTTGCCTGTAAACTGACCATGTGCTTGTTTAAACTTTCCCAGAAGGTCACCAGAGGAGGACTTTAGGATTCAGACCTGAGCCTCGCCCCATCCAGCAGTCATAAATCACAAGCCGGTAAAGTCAGGCTGCAGCTATTGCTTTGCGGATGAGGTTCAGGTGTCTGTCCCTTCCCCTCCTCTGCCTACACTTAATTTATATTACAGGTGTAAAGCAGTCTCTGCTCAGCTAAAGGTCTCCTCCAAAACCCTCAGGGCCGCAGCTCTCCCTGGCAAGCAATAATTTATGAACAAAGTTGCAGGGTTTTATGAGACGGGAGTGTCAAGTTTGTGATACCTTTATCTATTCTGGACACGGACTCTGACTTTCTAAAATATAGATCAAAGACTGTGCCCTGGGTATATATTAAGAGAATGTAGCATAGCGAAGATGGACTCATTTGCAAATGACATTTCTCAGTTGTATTTCAGTTTGCCACTCATGCAGGAGCCACGTTTTTCAGACACATTTTTTTTTTTTTTTTTTTGTGAGGAGAACACACCTGTTTGGGACAGAACAGAGGTTTTATGATTATATCTATTTGGAAATGTTTCCTGCTTTGACATGTCAGCGTAAAGATGACATCAAACCTGCTGTGTGAGACAGAGGAGGAGCCAGAGACCATCTATCTGCACCGTAGAGAGACAAGGAGACAGGACTGAGACGTCTCTTCTCGGCTCAATGTCAACGCACCCTCCTCCGTCCCTAGTGCATTTTTATTTAACTTTTTCTCTCCTCTCATTCTGCCTTTCAAGTCTCTTTCCACACAGTTCTGCTATTTGTCAAAATGGCTCTTTTTCGTTTCCGTCACATCACAGGGAAAGTCGCCATACAGTGTGTGTGATGGGGGTACACATCTTAAAACTGTGGGTGATATTTGTTCCCTTTCTGCAGAGGAGGCGAAGACACCATCACACTGCTTAGAGCTATCCATCATTTTACATTCTCACTCTGCTCACTGTAGCAAAAACCTTTCAACTTTTTGGAGGTCAAAGGGAAAGAGGAGCAGAGTGAGAAGTCTCACTGTTCCCTGGCATTTCTGCTTCAAGCTGGCGGCCGGGGACACGCAGGGCCGAGCATCCATAGGAAGGAAAAAAGGCTGCCATTTCTCAAAGAACATTCCCCGAGTCAATCTAATGGACTAGTTTTCTGATAACAAACACTCAGGTGTCATCCAGCGAGGGTTAAAACGATGGCAGGCCAGCGAGTATAGGTGCCCTCGCTTGTTGTGTAACGGGAGGAGGTAGTTCAAAGGCTGCTTACACAACAGACATTTAGCACCTCTCAGCTGTCTGTCACCGTGCTCCACCAGCCCCATGCACCGCACTAAAGACGTTTCATTTTCTGAAGAACCTGGTGCTTTCCAACAGCTTCTTCAGCGATAAATTAAAGGTTTGTGCTATCTTCTGAACTGTCTCCAAGCCTGAAACAGTCCCCTGAAAAATATTTCTTAATTTAAAGCCCGTCACACAACAGAGTGTTCAACTAAAATATCAGGTAGTCTGGTTTCCCTCGAGACCCAAACGACATTTGTATTTGGTTGACTGTCTCCAGATTTTGAGTGTGAATATGTGTATTTCTGTCTCTTTGTTTTGTTCGGTGATAGACTTGGACCCTGTCCAGGGTGTACTTGGAGTGTCTTCTTCCTTTTGCCCATCGTCAACAGTTTCCTGTGGGGGTGGGAAAGAAGTGCCTGTCTCTGGCCAAATGCAGGTAAATTCATAAAGTTACAAATAAATCTGAGCCCTCAAACCACATGGGTGAAACAAAACAATAAACCAAATGGATGACAGTGTGGAGTTACCAAAATGTGTCGAAAAATAAATAACATCTAGATATTTACAAGGGTTCTATTCTGATAACTTATTACAAGTCTGTGCCATCGACGTTGATCACTTTTGTGTAAAAGTGTCAAATTCACTTTAAAAAAAATAATGTTTTGGAAAACATTAAGACAGATGAATTTAGCCTGAAACAGATGTAGCTACAAATGTCGGGAAACACTGAGCACTGAATCACAGAGCCGCACAATGAACACATTTTTCCAAAATAGTCTATCAAGATTTTTGTTTGGAATTCAACTCAGTGAAGTGATTAGAATTGACTATCCTGCCAACTACTAAATGACAAGCATGTAGCTGGCAGTAAACATATTGACAGGACAATAGCTCTTGGTCAGTGGTCTTTGGAGGTACTGCTAGGGGGCCATAGCGTCTATCAGCTGATTAGATCATTCTTAAAGATTTCGTTTAATGAGCGATCGTAAGACTAATTGTTAAGAGGAGAACACAGTAATTAAATGCAATACAAGAGTGTATTTTGAGTAAATTGAGATATTTGTTTTTAGAGTAGAATGTGTATTGTGATTTTGTTAGTTCAGAATGGTGAATATATTGTATGTGGATGAGGGTAAATATGATAATGTTGTGATTTTAGACACTATTTCAATACTACTGGTTTGTGTTTTATAGTACAAGTTTATTGTGTTCTGTTTATTATAAAACTGCAGAGGAAGTCATTACGTGATGTGGTGGAGTAGAAATCACACACCGAGTATCCTCCTATTGACCACAGTCTTTCTGTTTTTACAGTTTCCTGTAAAAAATAAACATTTTGCACAGGAGATGAGTTGGCCCATCATTTTCATCAGTGTAACATTCTGATGAACACAAACTAAGTTTTGGTTTCCAAACCTAACTGAACTGTGACCTTGTCACAAGGTTAATAATGTGCTGTTTCTATGACGGCAGAGGTCCAGGGTAGTATTCACATCCAGGGATGAGTTTCGGGTTTGGTTCAGAAGCATTTACATTTAAACAATCCATGATTTGCAGAACTGTATAATTTCTCCCATTTTCTGGAAACTGTTTCGAACAACAGACAAGACTGCAACTCAAAGCTGTTCATCACCACCTGAGGGACCATGTGACACAAGGGAGTATACCAAGAAATTAGGAGAACTGGCATCTGTTCCCAAAAAGAAAAGTACACAACTGTGTGCCTGCTGAGTCTCAAAGAATTTCAAACATGTGTATGCACACACAGACGAACAGAGACACTCACAGCTGGATTACACTCAGCCTAACACAGGAATAACAAACAGGTTGACAGATGAGCTAAAAGCTCTTTCAAGACAACAGAGGACAATCACCAAAGCAGGAAGAAGTCGGAATAAGTCATCAATACCAGCACATTTCTGCTCTCCAACTTCTGCACTGGGTCTAACAATAACAGAGCCATCGTGTGATCTCTGCCACAGGACACAAAGGCGCTTTTCCCACAATTCTCAGGGGCTCACACACCAGCTGCATCATTATCTCTTCTCACCTCAGTTCTTCTGCTCCTGCAGTCTCTCACAATAGCTCCTTCTCTCAACGAATTATTCACCAATCCATTCTTGACAAAGTTGGTTTAACACATTGATAATGCCATTTGCTTCATGCAGAGTGATGAAAAATGCAGCCAACAATTGTTCAGTCAACATATAGAGCTGTAGCACATATCGCAAATTCTGTCATCACAATAGGAACCTTCACAACATGCATTTCACAACAGGCTGACTGAACGGCATTGAATTATGTTTCTAAGCATTGATGTCCTGCATGTCAACACATTTAGCCGGTTAAATAGATCAGGCGTGGGTTTTGGCGAGTCAGTGATTCGTGGTCATTCTGAACAATGTTCATGTTTCCACCTGAAGCAGCTCGCACTACTGACCATATGTCTATCATTCACAGAATCTACTGTATGTCAAGTTGTGAAATCAGAAATCAGTCAGCAAACTGCTCCTAAAAAATCAGTCGCAGCTGGTGGAATTTAAGAGAGAGTGAAAGAGCACTGTTATTTAGAAAAAATCCCAAACACAGAGACCTTGACATCACTGCTACTCAGCAAGTGTTTTACATCACAAGGCTTATTGCCATTATAATTCTCAACTTAAGCACATGTTTATAAATGAACCTAATATCATGCAGTGGTAGTGCAAACATCTCTCTGATGTTGTTGTTACCTTTGTTGGTGAGTTCAAATACAATCAAGCCATATTGCAGAGAGCTCAAAGGGGAGATTGTGAGTCTTACTTGGCAGCATCATTATAACATGCCTTACATGGCTCACCAGACATAAACACAGGCAGATCCTCCCAGGATTTTCAAGGCATGTCAGCAGAAAGCCCATGTCCTGTAGTAAGTAGTAAAGTAATCTGCTGATGATCTGGGCTTGCTTTGAGCAGAATATTAAGGAATAATCGGAATACAAGCTATGTATAAGTATTAACACGGTGAGCACAACAAGTAGCACAGTGGTTCTCTTTCAGATATCAACAGGCGAACAAACACTCATTCACACACTTGCCTTGAGGGTTGCTGCAGGACATAATGAGCTGAGTGAGATAAGGAGTAGTACATGATAAAGCAACAAAGCCCGCCTAATGAAATCAAGAAATGAAAGCAGCGGCAGGCTACAGAGGAAGCTGTCAGTGCCTCCGCTCTCAGATGTTTCTCTGCTCAATAGCGATCGATATTCAGAGACGAACGCCCTCCAACTAAACACAGACACACTCATCAGCTGAAAGCCTCTTTCTTACCAAATCAACTCATTTGTCTTTTGGCTTCTAATTCTTTGTCAACCCCGCCATCAATCATCAGTGCCTGATGCCTTTGTTTCGCATACATTTTCACAGTACAGCTCAAATGACACACTATAGACAATATCTGATGGGCATAAAATGAGCACCAACCATAGGAAGGGCAATACAAAACAAATAGTCATTAAAGAATATGTATAAAAAATAAAGACTGATTAGTCATTGCTGTGTGTGCGTGTGCTTTGTGTGAGTGTGCTTTGTGGAAACTGAGGTGGTGAAAACACACAGCAAGAAATTATTTCAACAGAGTCCACAAGTTTCCAGTAGCTTGTCAAACGCACAGTCTGTGAATCCTGAGCATTTTAAATGTGGTGAGTATGTTTAAGTCTGTGCCAGGGTGGAAAACTGGGAAGCATTCATTAAATATCGCAAAATACACAAACAAAAATAGTTCAAAATCAGCTTCAATAAAGTTCTGCTACCTTCAGCTGAGACAAGCAGCTTCCCCGGTTGCATGGAGGGACACAGTGTGAGACACATTAACCGTCATTGGTTTTAAGTGGAGTCAATCGTTGTGTAAATTTGCCACCTGTCATTGTATCAAAACTGAAAGTCGTTCCAACAGAAAGTGGAGGCTCAGACTCACGTCCTGGAGTTCACCTTGACTATATTTCTGTATGTTTTTCATTGCGGATAATGCTAAAATAATGTTGTCCTGCACCATTTAAGCTGCTTAGGATTCTGCTGAATAGCTTACTATTGCACACAAGAAACAGCTGTTGTAGAAAACAATATCACCACAGGAAAAATCCAACTTGATACCAATGGCAGTGCAAAATAAAAATCATATGTGAAATCAACTTGTGAAAAAAACAAACAGCTAAATATGGAAACACACTTTCACATGTGTTCTTTAAAGCATGTATTGAATTCATAACATAAATTAAAAAAAATGTTAAGATACAGAAATAAAAAAAGGCATACAGTATTGGATGCACGTATGCGTGCACATCTACATTTTTAGTGTTTTTGTTCCACCCTCTCTTTCATGTTCCTAAACACTCTCAATGCCAGGATGGAAAAATAAACACCTTGCTCATCTGTAGTGGTTGCTCATTTGTGATTTTCCACATATTCAGCACTTTGTGTCCCCAACTCGATACTTTCAAACTCAGTTTTGCATGCGTAAACATGGCTCTTCAGGTTGTGTGCTCACGGACGGACAAGACGAGACGCACCTTCTTCAACTCGCACCAGACTGTTTTTCTCCTGTCAAACTTCACTGACCCATCCAGCACACTCTCAACCTGGCACGCAGTGTTTTGAAAATGTGTCAGCCATACTTCCAAACTATGCTGATAACATCCGCACTCCGTGTGTGTGTGTGATATCTGGGTTGAATTATCTTTCAGGCTTTACTGAATGAGCTCTGCATATTCTTCTGCGTGGGACTGGATCAAAAACTCTTCGCTGTTTGTGTGGAAGTGTGAAGCAAACAGGTGCACAGCAGACAGCAGTTTCTCTTACAGTTGAGTAGATTCGGCTCAGCCCCGGTACCTGTCACCGTCTGCATTCTCTCGACGCAGCTGCAAAAGCCAGCGACACCGCAAAAAGCATTAAACTAAATGCTAAGGATGTTCGGAATTTTAATGGGCAAATGGAGACACCCGGATATATACAGAGTTTTACGCTGCTCATCATTTACATCAGTCTGTGCAGGTATTTTTATGTAGGTGTGCAGACAGACACTGTGATGAATGCAAGTTGTGTGGGTGTTTGCGTTGTTTAGTATTTGGCAGAAGGTGTTTAGGGGGCCCTAACTGTCTGCACAAACGACACCCTGAACTTTTGAACCTGACGCAGGGATTAACAACTGACCTGGGAGCAGCAGAGTCTGGGAAACTATAATTAAGGTTGATTAAAGAACATTCCTAGGGTCTGTTTCTGCCTGCTAAGTGAGCTGTGGAGGTTGCAGACCTCGGCCCAGATCGAATCAGCAGATTTTACTCCCGAGGATGTGATATGTTTGTCATGAAAAGTGCCACAACGTGACACCTCAAAGAGAGTGCACGTTGTAAATCTGCAGGCAATTAAAGAAATGCGTAAGTGCAGGCATAACCGCAGACATACCTTTGCACAAAAGCATAAACATGTAGCACCCCCTCCCCCTTAAAAAAAAAAAAAAATCCATTTTACATCCCATAGCAAAATCAACTGAAGAAAAAGCACTGAAAACTTTGGAAATCCCACCAGTCATTACTGCAATCATCACAATTGTATTCACAGTATAATTAGCTGAAACAGGCAACACTGTACCTATAAATACGAGAGACTAAACAAGAGTAAACAAAAGGATAACCGCAGCCAGCAACCTCTCACATTAGACTTCAGCTCACTCCCACAAACGCGACCAGCAGCGCCATCAACAAAACCTGCGGCAGCACTGACAGCAACTAAAGCATAACTCAGCAATGGGCTGATCACAATTAATCTTCGCTCAAGTCATTTATTATAGAAGCAACTAAAGAGAACTGTTTGTTTTGTTGATGTCATTGTTCTTCATCATATCAGCATTTCACAATTCTCTTTATACCTGTTTGTCTTTGTGCCGACACACATTTTCCCCTCTAATCTCACTCCTCTGGAGCTTTAACTTGGTTTGCTTCTCAATGATTGGCCGTTGTGTTATAACCATGGCACTCTCAGGTTATCAATAAACATCATCTGATAAACACACAGTTGCAAATCCTGTAACATACAACAAAGTTCTTGGTGTTTCAATCACTTCTGCCTTTTTTTTTTTGGCTGCTGTACAAATAACAGCTTTCACTTAGTTTGTAGACTTGGAAGAGGTCGACAGCTGCAGCAGAGGTCAGGTCAAGACCAAACACACTGCTGAGAAAGATCAGCGCAGAGATGTCGTCTGAGGTAAAAAGCCACTGCGACAGGAGCTGTTTTTAACAGGAGAGTCCTCACAGGTTGCCTAGTAACATCCAGCCGACAACAAGACTTTAGGAAGTCACTGTGGCAGCCAAAATCGCACATCTCTTTTGAATTTATTTTCACAGTATTAGAATATTGTCATCATTATATGCTAGTCCTAAATTAGTAAATGTATCTTATTATTAATCACCTATATTGCACATGGATTGGTGACCTGTTCAGGGTGCATCCTGCCCCCGACCACAGTTTGGTGGGGTCGGCTCCAGCCACCCTGCACAGGGTAAAGCGCAATACAAGTTTAAATTTAGATTCACACGTTATTATTTTATCTGCAGCTTTTGCAATCTCATTATGTTTTAATCTGGCTTTGAAATTGGAAATGGCATGACAAATCAGAGCTGTATAAAGCCGCCGATTCAGTGATGACGGCGATTAAATAATTGGATGTGACAGTAACAAAACTCTTCATGTGTAAATCCCATCTGATATTAAGGCTGCATGATATTAGAAAAACATGTGATCATATTATCAAATGCTGAAATCATGATATCAATTGCTATAAATAAACAAACACTCAAGTATCTGATGTTGATCTGTTTGTGCTTTTTGGATTTGTACTTTCAAACAATTGATCCCTTGTTTTGAAACCAACAATAACCAGATTCAACTGTGCTGTTTGTTTGATTAAATGAATGTGTGCAGGTCCCATGAGCAGCATTACTGAAGCAAAGCAGTTGTTCAATTTGTTGTTTGAAATTATTTTCACCAGACTCCTTGTGTTTTTGACCTGTTTTCACCAGGTATTGTGTAATGTTGAAATAATGAAGCAAAAGACGATAAGTTGTCAACACAGTCTAGGACAGTAAGGACTAGTAAGGAAAAGCGCAACCAGACCCAACTCTGTTGCCGTGAGCCTCCGTGTTTTATGACACCGCTTACAAAACTTTCTCAATCTGAGCAGCAGTGTCTGCTCCTCATGGGAAGCACCCACTTTTCAACAAATTCATGTCAACAAAACAACCAGTGTGCACAAAGCGACATATGTAAACACTAATGGGATTGTTTACAGCAGATATTTCATTTTTGTTTCTTGTCCAGAGTGATGATCTTCACCACTAATCAGCAAGCGTGTGGAGGAATGATGCTGACAAAGGTTCTTCACTTCTTCACCTCACTGACACAGACAGCTTGGTCACATTATCTAGCTTTTCAAAACTTTCACATGGGTCTTGTTGGTCCAAAAACACTGTATTTAAGATTTATTGCCCCAAATCCAGCTTTTTCTTGATTTTTGTCCATTTGAATGTTGGCTCGTATGAGCTGCATTCAGAATCTGCTGTGTCTGTGTGACCCTGACCGTCTCCACCCACACATATCCATGTTGGAAAGAGAGGGAAGTGTTTCCTCTCATGGTGGCATGTGCTGAATTAGAGCCGCCTAATTGTGGGAGGGTCAAAGGGGGGGTTGGCTGGGGTTGGCTGAAACCCTGATGACACTATATGGGGTTTTATTTCATGTGTGTTCGTTGGAACACACACTTCATAAAAAAGACAAAACCATCCAGGGAGAGAGATGACAGACTTTCTTCACTTCTGGAGTGTCATTCCAGGTATAGAGACACATATTGCTGTTAGTGAACCATTAGAAATTGAATTTTGCATAATATAAACCCTATAACAATAAATAATCAGGATCTATACCACAAATGATTGACATTGAAGCCACACCGCTCACACTAATGGTTCTAAAAACTCTGAACTAACCAATTAATTAATATTACAGTTGCAGTCGGGTGTGGTTCCCAGTGTATTCTGTTCAGTGGGAAATGGGTCCAATTGGCTCTTTGAGTGTTGAGGGTTGCCAACCCCTGCAATAGGTAAACAGAAGATGTGCTATATTGTGTGTTGAGAATTGCAATAGCAATGTGAGTTATGATGAATATAAACATTTAAGTAGATATTTGTAATGTCGTTGTGCTTTAAGAACACAACGACATTACGACATTAAGAACACTGAAACACTGTTCTTCCAAATAACAGTGGTAGTTCTTCACCCTTCTTCACTTGTACTCTTGCAGATTCCACAAACAGTGTTTCAGTAGAAAGGCAGTTTGTGGACTTTGTTGTTACATTTCATTGTTTTTTGTACAACTGACTTCAGTCCTGAGGCCTCAACCACTGAAACAACAAGGGCCATCAAGCAATTATTTTATTTTTCATTTTGCAATTGTGCAAGTTTGCACAACGTGGATAAACAGTCCATGAAATAGTTTATTGCAGTTAGGTGATTCCTTTGCCAAATGTGTTGCACATGTTGTTGATATCATGATAATGACTAATTTGTGATTTATCTTCAGCTCCATTTAATATCAGTTAAAAAAAATTCTGAGATAAGTGTCTATTTTGCCGGATGTCAATAAAACCTTGTTTTCTGTGTTATGAACAATCCATTTCAGACTCCACACAAAGATTTGGTGTTTGCTAATGATTGAAGTAACATTGGCAGTAAAAATAAATACTCTTGCTGTTGTTATTCTAACTGCCTGTCGGAGGATGAGGGCCACCGATTCACCGATCATCGACCCAAGGCAGGGCCTATGGTGTTTACTCGGTGAAGCAGTGATTGTTGCAAGCAGATGTCAATACCTTTATAACAGTTTCCAGCTGAGACCCTCTCACAATATTTGATAAATAACTTCAAAAATATGTTGTTTTTCCATTTCTGATGCTCTTCTCCAGCAAGTCCTTGCTATTAAAATATGGAGGCAGAAAACCCTACTCATTGGATTGCCAGGCGCAATTCATTAACATGCATGAGAGGTCCCTGTTCTATTCCAGGTCAAAGTTCACCTCGATGAAAAATAATGATGCATCATGTCACAGCTCCATATTACTTATGCACACTTTAATGCATCTTTGTGTTTTGAAATGCCTAAACCAAGACTCAAGCCATCACAGTTTGCGTCACATGTATTACATCCCAAAAGAAAAACTCTGAGGCACATGCACATAAACAAAAGCTGCCATCCTGCACTCATCTTTTACTGGAGCTTGTGACCCACAAATGTGTTGTGCACAAGATTCAAGTGACAAACAAATGCTCCCCAACCTCGAACAATTAGTAGAGTTAGCACGTCAGACAGACAGCGAGGCAGCCGCGTGGCAGCAGCTGACTGCGGAGAGGGAAGAGGTTGCGACCCCGCTCCAACGCACAGCGATCAGTCAGCAGATGTGCTTTGAGACGCCAAGTGACTTCTTGACAAACAAAAAGCAAAGTGAATACAATGAAGTGGGAAGGCGAGACTCATTTCACACTTTTAAAATGTGTCGTGTTGCCCTCCATAAGGTGGGCTGACCCCAAAACCCACCACCCCCTCCTCAAAAAAAAAAAAAAAAAAAGGAAATTCAGGAGCCAACAAAACTGCTGAACATGCCTTTGTTTTGAATATGTGTAGCAGTTACATCTCATTACCTCTTTTAGTAATTTTAGCAAAGAAGAATGTAAAGAATTTTCCATGAATAACAGTAATGTTGATAATAAAGGCAATGTCTAACAAACGGACCATTTCAAATTCGACCTCTCGCACCTCAACCACAAACTCAACAATCATGGTACATTGCAATGTTTTCAGAAAACCACAGAGCACGTGTTTTTGTTTTCTCTTTTCTGTTTAGTTTTTTGTTTAGTTTTTTTTTTTCCTTCTCTAACTCAATACGTGCTGTGAATTCCTGGCATGACATCACAGCTGAACGGCCTTGTTTTTCCGTGCTCTTCGTGGATAATATATGTCGGTGGTAGAGGTGCAGCTGGAGGGATTGTTCACGTGTGCATTTGCAAGCAGGTGTGTTTCGTTGACTAGCGCATCCTCCATCCTAATTAGGTCTGTTCCACTTCTTTTGTCATCTGCTCCACAGAGTTCAGAGCTGATCATTCTTGGTATTGCAACGGAAAACTCCCTCATACAAATATCTGTGTACAACGTGTTATGGCTGCAAATGTTTTGCCTGCTCATATGAAATGGATGCTGTGACGGTGTTATCCATCTCGGTTCTGTCAGAATCCACAGAACTGTCAATATCCTTACTGTGCAGTACATATCAGGGTTGTTGTAAAAGGAACGGCAATAGAGCTTGTACATTGACTATCTCACCAACCCTCCACGTCATCACGGGACTGCACCTCAGGCATGGTGTTCTGTGGCACAGGGAACTGCGTTGTCCTGAAATGTCTGTTTGCATCGTCAAGGTAAACAAAACTATATTGGATCAACGTGACAAAGTGGTTGATTGTATCAAAATCTGTCATCTGTTGCTTTCACTTTGATAAACCTCGACTGAACTCTATTCATCCATCTTCTATCCCATTGTATCTGATTTAGTGTTGCAGGAAGCTGGTGGCGATTCCAGCCTACTATGGGCGAAGGTAGAGTACAGTCCGGGCCCACATTCAAACCTACAGATCACAAACCAGCGGAAAATGCTAGTTTTGGATTCTGGATAGAAAACCTATGTGCACACACAAGAAAAATATTCAAACTCCGCACAGAGAGACCTTGAACCCACATCCTTCTCGCTTTGAAGCCTAATCATTGCATCACTTTGCTTAAGTAACCTTTGAAGCATCACATTCTGCGCCTACAGTTTTTACAGTTGTTTTTAACAGTGCAACATTAGAATTACAGCGTCAGGTTCAACAGAACAGGATTATTTATGTCTGAGTTGACTGCCGAAATCATTAATTTCAGTAATCCTGTGCACCGTAGCCCAGCCATCCTGTCGGAAACATACTTGAGCAAACGTCTGCCCTCGGCAAACACTTTAGTAGGGGTTTTTTTTATAGCGTATGACATAAATAGCACATGACATCTTGAAATATGTTTAAGTGAGAGCATCCCAAAATATGACAATAAAACACAGCAATGGGAAACAGTTTTTGAATGAGTCGCAATAAAAAAAAAGAAGAAAACATTTGAATAACAAAATATGATAAATGAAGCGAAGCAAAGCATGAAAGAAAAGGTCAAATTTTTTCCATTTGGAATTGGATTATTCACATGAGCATATAAAACAGTTCACTAAGACCCGGACAAAACAAACTCAACAAAAACAATGTCAACTCATTTTAATACACATCATAAACTCCGTCAAGCAGCTTGGTATTAAAACACAACAACAAAAGAGAAACTTGTTGGAAAGTCCTTAGCTTCTACGAAGTTCTGAGTAGTTCTGAGTGTGTGAGCTGCGTCTCAGTCACAGTTATTCACATTGACGAGGCAGAACTAGAAACCAGCAGCACATTAAGTTTTGTGCGACTGTTCATGTTTCTTATCTGGTGACCTTAACAACACCGCACACTGACAACAGGTGAAGCTGGTTAATACATTTCACATCTGGCCAGAACAACATCTGGATCCTCAGAATGCTGTACACACATATGCAAACCAGCACACACACTTCCTTGTTGCTTACCGTTGCCATCACAGTGTCTAATGAAAAATGGACACAGAAAACTACTGTAAGTGATGATGTAGGTTTAAAAATATGCAGCCAATAAGTCTTTTTCTTTCTGTTTCTGTTTCACAGGTCATCAGTCCATCACAGTGTTTAAAGTCCTGGGATAGAAAAGAAAAAGATCCTGAAACAAAACCTTTGTTAAAATATTTAATTCACGCATATTTTAGTCAGTGTATTGTAAAGCTGCTAGTTGTTTGACTTCAGGATCCACTGCCAGCCCTTAATGACAAGCAGTCACCACATCATGAACAATAAACAGATTTTCAAATTCATTGAATGAAAAATAAAATGCAGCTTGAAGCAGAGAGAGTTTAAATTAATGCAAGTTAAACAAGTTTAATGAATAAAAGACTAAAATGACAAGTCAATAGGGATGAAAGGGGGGTAAATAGCTTTTAACCTCATTTAAGTGCATTTCGATTCAATCTAAAAAGCTCCAATTCAATATGTTTGCTCTTTAAAAACCCACTGAACCATGTTTTCATTCACTAATATGAAATCAAATCAATCTCGACTGAGAGAAGAGCTGATCACAAAGATCTGCATGCCGCTTTAGTTTTAATGGCTTTTCATTACTATCCACCTAGATGTGACACAAATCAGTGTGCTATAAATAGTTCAGTCTTTTTTTCATGTAAAACTGCATTTTGGACCCTGATGATACAACTACTTTCAACACTTGGCAAAAAAAATCAAGGCTAGTCCTTAAACGTGACTTCACCTTAAATTGAGTCTCTTTTTTTCTTTTTCTTTTGTCAATAGCTATGTGTAAAATAAATAAATGAATAAAAAAAGACACCATCCAGAGGTTTAGGTCCCCATAGAGTAACAAATTCAGGTCAACAACACACACAAATAGCTTTAACCCCACATGTTGTCTGAGTAACATTATGAACATATGTTCATCATGAAAATTGGAAGGAGGCCCTACATTTTAGGACTCGACAAGTGGAGCCACACAGAGATAAATAAAAGAACACACACAATCGAAATGCGTCTTGATTGATCACAAGGCTGCAAAACAAGTAAACCAATGACGCTGCTGTCTAGTCAAATCTTCAAATTACTTATAAACTTTTTAAGTACAAGCTTTCTAAAACTGATATGTTGAACTAGTCCAAAGTGTTTCACAGTGCACATCTCGGTCCAGACGCTGTTCGAGGAACTCCCAGGTTTTACCTTCCTGAACAAAGTCACACCCTGGAGTTTAACAGGGTGATAAAATACACACACATGCACACGCACACACACACGCACGATACAAGTATGTGCTCCCACAAAAACGTAAATGCACAGGTGTCGTTCCACACACAGTCTGGGGTCAAATGTGTTCCACAATGTTTTTTTTCCCTCCCTTCTGTCGTCGGTCGTTGAAAGTCGGGATCATTCAAAAGGATTTTTTTTCCACTGAATAAAAGTTCTCGGGACCCTGCTGGTCGGCGTCTGGCCTGGCGGGTCCAGCCTCAGTCAGTCACGCGTGGCTATATTTTATATGCTTCTTTCTGCAGCTTTTACAACTTCAATCCACAAGCATGCAACCCAAAGAAGTATTCTGAGAGCGTGTTATGAGGAGTTGGCTAAACATCACACGGGCAGCTGGCCTTGTAGTCTCACACACACATATGCACACAAGTGGAAATATCAGAAAAAGAAGGAGGGGGGAAAAAAAAGGATTGTTGAGTGGTGGATGAGACACAAAGGATACGGAGAAGTGAGAAAACAAACAACAATGAGAGAGAAGAGGACAGAGAGCGAGAGAACTACATCTGTAAAGACGCTGTAATCTCAGTGCCACGTCAACACGAGACAGATCGCCCGCCAACATCGGGGGGGAAGAGGAATCCGTTTTCTCCCTCCTCCTTTTCTTGCTTTCTGGGAACAAATGTTTTTGTTCCTCAAAATGTCCACTAACACACAGAAACACACTTATCCAGCAGCTTCTAGAAGAACACCCCAAAAATTGCCTCTCTGACAAAGCTGCCCTCCCCCACCTCCCGTTGTAAAGAGGTTCAACTCCACCAGATTAAGGCAGCATGATTATGCATCCCAGCGTTTCCATAAGAGTGCAGTCAGCTGAGAATTATTTTTACTATCACACTCCATTTCAGGATAATAATACAAAATCTTGTGGCTCTTTTTTTTTTTTATTTAAGTGTCAGACATGTCTACTATGAAACTGAATTACGAACCTAATGAAAGTCATTGTATTTTGTGAAACTTTATATCAGTTTATTATTATTCTATGCTGTCGTCTTTCCCGATTCCACTTGTATTTTTAGGTTACTTTGTTGGCTTTCTGATAGAACCACTTCATCATGTTGCTATGCCATTAAGAAAGTGAGATGGTGGCTCACATTCCCGAATGTCTGTTAACTGGCACTAATTACACGGCCACAGCTGCAGCACTTAAGTGCTAGAGTCTACTATGTTCCATAGAAAGGTTCTATCCCAGTGTAGGCCCAAGAGCTGAAAGAAAGTCTTAATTTGCTCTACAAACACAACAAATACAAAAAGGTGAATATCAGGCTGATTAAAGGCTGCTTCTGCAGCATTTTGTGCTGCATCATTGAGTCGCTTACTTTTTTATTTTCAGTGGCGCCGGACCAATTAGATACTGCCATAACAACCTTTAAAATTAGAGTATATGTGACAAAGATGTCTATGAAACCAAACAATTACTGCAGAAAATTTCAACATAAAGCCCATTTTAGTGATACATTCTGGTGCAAAAATACAGTGAAATGTTTGAGGCTAGTTTGAGAGCAATGAGGTAGCCTGGTTTCATGGCAGCATCACTAATGTCTGAGTGTTGTGTCCACTACTTTCAAGAAATGAGATTCGTTTTAAATTCATGTTTTCTTTGAATTTTTTTTTACAAATTGATTGCCATTTTGGTGGGCCAGATTGGAGCCTATGTGTGCCGGTTTTGGCTCATGGGCCTCATGCCTCACACCCCTACCCTACATGATATAATACGTTTGAGTGTACAAAATTTGTACCACGACAAAGGACTCACCGTTAACATAACATTCACCCAGATAAAAAAAAAAAATAGCATCCAGTTTGCATATGCTCCAACTGTTTCCAAAGGTTTACTCGTCCAGGGTCGAGAGAGAGAGAAGAAAACAACCCACATACATAGACACACAACTCCTGCCAATAAAGACTTACAAACATGCAAACTCCTCACAGAGGGCCAAGTTTGCTTACAGGTTCAAACTTGGAAATCACTTGCCGTGAGGCTTAGATGACTCATAATGGGTGTAACACGATGTACCAGGGTGTTGCACCTCTGTCCTATCAAAAATAACAAATCTGATTAAAAGTGCTGCAGGCGCAGGTCCTCTTGGTAAAACAGTGCTACCTCATCTCACCTCATCTCATCTTATCATGAATATTTGAGTGTAGATAAATGGATTGATACTTTTAGTCGAGGTTGACACACTCACAGTAATCAGTTGAAGCCAAGTCGCCACACTGAAGGTCGAGCTTCAGTTAGCACAGCCAGACAGCAGCAGCAGCTGCTTTGCTCACACACTGAGGTTTAAATACACTTGCAACTTGAAGTACTGAGCAATGAATCTGTCATCTAAACTGTCAGATCTTGCCTTTCTTCTGTTACATCTGCATAGTGTTTCCCTAAACTGGCAGTGTATTTTAACCAGACTGACGTGCCAATCAGAGAGAGTGAAAGAGTGTTACAATGGGATTGCATTTCATACAGGGACACATACAGAATATGAAGCCTGACATCACCGGGTTTTATTTTGTCAATCATGTCCAAACATTTGTTAGCTCATTGTCACAGTTTGAAATCACAACAGCTTGGATTCACAGTGCTGAAAAGTCCACACATTAAACCAGTGCTGGGAATTAACACTATTTATAGTATTAAGTTACAGATTACTTTCATAAAGTAGATATTTCAGTGTTCCAGTTGTTACTTTTATTATGCAGCTGCCTGTCTGGTCTTGCTCTTTTTAGTTTGTTAATAAACTCACATTTACTGATGAGTTCAGTCTGGAACAATATCCACAGTTCATGTGATGAATCAGCTTACCTGTATATCTGTCAGGCTGCTGTCTGCATGTTTGTTTATCTCAGCTGTTTTCTTCTCCTT
>OMNM01029810.1:1049-15124 GCA_900302745.1 Parablennius parvicornis | reverse complement strand
AAAAGGGAGGGGGGGGGAGGGGGGGAGGGGTGGTGGACTTCTGAGTTAGTGCATTAGCTGGTTGGTGGAGCATGTTACTTCTTTGCATTCAAGGATGCCAGCTGACCATCGATATCCTCCTCTGGCTGCAACACGTGCCACTGGGCAATGGGGCGGCGCGGATTAGCCAGCATGTCGGACCAGTGCTTCAGACCCAAGCCGGTCGCCTTGCTGCCCACGAAGATCTTCCCGATGGCGTCGTTCTTACCTATCTTGTCATAATCAAACACTGTGACGGCCACCAGGATTTTCTGAGAAGGAAATAAAGTGAAATGTTGTGAATTCTTTGTTGTTACCTCATCATGCTTGGCGGGTCGACCTGAACGTACCAGCAAGGTCTGAAAGGCTGAGGATGGACTTGTACTGTACCTGCATTTGTTCCAAGGGGATTTCAAAGCTGAAAGATTCATTATAATACGGATTCAGGGTGTTCTTTTTCACTGTGGTCTTCTTTTTCTTCAGGCGTTTACCCCCCTGCAGCAGCTGGATTTTTACATAAGGATCTGGAAATGGAAGCAACATGTTCAATAAAATATATATATATATATTTCTTCATATCCATGATGTTTGGTGCTTTTTAGTTATATTTTTTTCCGTGAGGGGAATTAAATCTGTAAAGATAGCCTTGTAATATCTGTAGAAGTATAATAAAACGTTTGAAAACTTATATTGTTTGGGTTTTTTTTTTTTTTTTGCAATAACATGGAGCCACATTTGTAAACAACATGCAAAAGCCCAGGAAATGTGAGCTGCTTCCATGAAGAAAAATGTGTCAAAACCTTCATGCCAAATGCCCAAAAGTTTACTATAAACTCTTGTTTTAAGCGTCTGGTATTTCCCAACCAAACAAATGCAAATTATCCTTCTTTATATGCTTTTTATCCAAGGACGAGAGCTTTTTATTTTTAAGCAAAATAAATACCCCGAATGCATATTTCATCCTCATCACAATTAAAAAAGAAGTAGCAATTTACATTGCGCAGGCAAAGTTGTGACTTAATTCTGCTATTTGTCTACCCGATAAGCCGCAGGCGTCCATCTTCTTCAGGTTCTTTGCCTCCAGGATGCAGACGGTGAGCTTCCCAGCCGTGGGGACGTAGCGGAGGGAGATGCAGATGTCTCCCAGTTTCTCGGGCTGAGCATCCAGCACAAGAGAGAGGAGACAGAAGCGACAAACGCACACACGCTCATCAGACAGCTGTAAACAGCTCGAACCCATGACAGGTTGATACAAAACCCTCTCAGCTGCTGACGGCTGTATTTCCTGAGTTACGCTCTTGTTTGTGTCCTTGTGGCAATATTGGCAATATCCTCGCGTTGAGTAGCACAGCGCCGTAAGGATTCTGTCTCCTTGCTTAAATCAATTGATGCAGTTAGAGCGATATCAGAGTCTAGTTTCTCATCTGTGTTTACTCTGCGTCAGGTTTTCATTGTAATGTGTAGAGCCTTAAGAAGACTTCGCTGTCATAAGTACTATTTTTGTGCGGCTACATGAAATGCAATCAGTTGACGGGCCCGGTAAAATGTTTGGGATCCTCTGACCTAATTGACCATTAGTTATCGATTCTCGGATCCATCTTCTTGTCATTGCTTTTAGTTAATATATAGTACATATCATATTTATTCATGCATGTCTTCTGGCCGTTTTTAACATACATAAGAAACTGGACTGCGCATACACGTTTTCTATATTTATCGGCTACTGTTTCCTTTGTGTCTGTACTTGTGTCTTAAGCGTGTTTTATTAAATATGTGTTGTATTTTATTGTTTGGGGCCATGTTAAAGAAAAAAATCTTGGGGAAGAACAATAAAGTTTCTCTCATCTCATCTCATCCCACCAACAGATCTCAACAGGTGAATCAGTGATTAGACTGCTCTATAGTGTTTCGTAACAACGTTACAATAACACAGCTGTTAAGTCATCTAGACAGCTCAAACAGAGGGAATCATAGCAGTGCAGTAATAAATGGCTTTTTGTCTTTAGTAAATTAACATCACTGAAACAGAAGATTTCGTTGTACTGAATATTTGCAAATGTCAGATCATCTTTTTAGAAAGAAGCACTATATATGATGTTATTATCTTTACAGCAGCTATGTGGTATATACTAAATTCTCTGTTCATATCAGTGAAGAAGCATCAAG
This sequence comes from Parablennius parvicornis, assembly GCA_900302745.1. Lineage (NCBI taxonomy): Eukaryota > Metazoa > Chordata > Actinopteri > Blenniiformes > Blenniidae > Parablennius > Parablennius parvicornis. The sequence goes on along the minus strand of OMNM01029810.1, from coordinate 12,940 downwards.
GTGTTTACAATGTTTTTGACAGACTAATGATTCGGGTGTATTACTCATCAGTGCCTGTTAGCAGCTATTCAGAATCAGTATCAGCAGTCTGTCCATTAAAACTACAGTGTTTCGCAGTTTAATTCTTATTTTTAATTGCACAGCACCTCCTCCTGATCGGCGCTATCCAGGTCCCGCCATTCCTCGATTGGCCGCCCGAGGTCGATGGTGTTCATCGGGATCTTCACCTCTCCAATGACATCATGTTTGGAAAATCGATCGTAGTCATAAACAGACATCACCAGGGTCTTTCCACCGAGCTCCTCGTAGGGCACCTGACCAACAGACACAATGCAGCTCATAAAGAACTACTCATACTGTAAAAGGAAATCATTTAAGGTGTTTGAAATTTTAATTATTTTAATTATTATGGAACGCTGACATGATGTTTCCCAACTCCAAATCTCTTTGACAAGACATGAAGAAATACAACACTTGTGACTTATGCAGTTCTTCTCTGCTTTTCATATTTGACAGTTATAAAGTAAATGATTAAATCACTTAGGTAAAGCATGACGTCACTACCGTCAATGCACTTAACAGATGACTCATATATATTTACTTTAAGTATGTCCAGTGCTTACGGGAAGTCATATTTAAGGTACTTTTATTTGCAAAGTATCGATCTGAGTTTTTGGCCAGTTTAATATTGTTTTTAATGCAGCAAGCAGACCTGTTTATGTATGAATGACACATAAAGGTGTTGATACACACCGTCTATGAACGATCGATAATGAATTCAATCACACATGATTATGAATTATATTCGATCACACGTTGATTTAAATTTGTATTTAGTATTTTGATGTGCACTTTATAAATGGACTAAATTACATATTCACAAAACATATTAATATATATCACATGTCAGGTCACAGCCCATATTTAGGACTTGCTACTCCTGCTGCAAATTCGCGGACTGGCAGTGTTTCCAACTTGACCCAGAGTCACTTGTACAGTCTCAGTGGGCCTTATTAGCAGGGAGCAGCATGGAGGCTGCACAGGCCAGCGGGCACACACAGATCCAGACACTCCTGACAAGCTACAGTCAGTCCTATTATACTTGGCACACTGGGAGGGAGGCACAGGGGGTTAGGAGGACCATGTGTGTTTTCTTCTTGTAAATATTAACTTGTTCATCGGCTTTACCACATGTGTAAGTCTTTATTTTTTTCTTTTCGTCACCTGATTTCATATCTCCAACTCACCTTAAATACAAACGTCTCATTGAAGACAGGATTTAGTGTCTTCTTGTGCACTTTGGTGTCAAACTTTTTCTTCTTGTCAGGATGGAGGACGACTTTAACATATGGATCGGAGGTTCCGCCCGAGTCCATGGACATGAGGTCTGCAGCTTGGAGGATGCCGACGGTGAGCTGTGTGCAGAAAAGTGGAGAGATGTAAGCAAGAATGGTGCCAGATTTCCCAGATGGAAAAAAAAAAAAAAAATGGTGCCACAGTCACCGCTTCAGACAGGTTACATTAAATCCTCTGACAACTTGAGCCCAGCAATCAATCAAGACAAGTGTCTCGGCTGACTGGAGACAGATACCGAGTGTCAGATGGTTTTCTTCAAAGTCACGCCAGTGTCAGAGGGAGGAAGCTTCTCCGTGGTGTTTAGGGTGAAGTGAAAACATTTCAGTTGTTTATACATAATGACAACACAGATAACACCGGAAGTTCATGAGGGTTCCTGACCATGTAATTTCTAGGATTTTAATCCAAGAACTAAAGGATAATGAAGATTTCCTTTCAATGAATAATCAGCGAAATGCAAAAGTGGCTAAGTTGGCAGAGCCAAATCATCTTTCGATTGCAAATCTTGTGAGTTCAAGCTCACATGGCCAGATGTTGAAACGTCTGTGAGCAACTGACTGAAACCTAATCAGCCTCCGTGCATGGAATCCTTCACCTGCTCTATTTTCACTTTATAACCCTTTTAGGTCGAAGAAAGGAGAAAAAGAAAACACCACACACTTGCTTTGTTGAAATTTTTTTTTTTTTTTAAATATGTATGAAAAGTTAAATATAAATATATTGCAAAAAACAAAACTATTTTGAGAGAAGTTATTTAGGAGGATCAATACCACTCTCGTCTTTCTGTATTGCCTTTTTTCTACATCTGCAGTTGGTTTAAAATAACAACTAGAACTTATTAGAACCATTTATTACCAAGCAACAATCCTTTTTTTTTTTTGTTTGGGCTTTTTTTTTTTTTTTTTTTTTTTTTTTTTTTTTTAATTTTAATCCTCATAGGCTCCTGCAGACTTTTCATTAAAGATCCTCAGGCTGAAAAAATGTGATTTAGCATGAAGCAGCAAAAAAGTAGTCACTGGAATATGCGACTGTAGATCATTACTCTGGATATATAAAATGACTTGTCGTTATGGGAGGCTGTGAAAACAAGTGGGGATGATGCAGGTGTGCATAAGTGTAATACTCTGATATTATTCTTTTTCACAGTTCTAGTTTGTAATAACCAAACAACAAAACAATGTGGAAAGATTTTCAGTTCTTCTGAAGCCTGCTGGTTGGCTCATCTGTTTATATTTTTTCTTCATTTGTTTGTACTTTTCCCCCTCCATTGTTTCATATTATACAACAGCAACAAACCGGCCCTGAACGCAGAATGACTAAACACTGCGAGTCCACTATTAATGTTAATAATGAGTTGAATGTGTTTACTGGCATTGTAAAGGTAAAACAGTGACTAGACTACAAAAACAATATATTGGACGGACTGCATGCACAAGCACAAAGAGAACGGGATCTTTGTGAAGACAGATAATTTATCCATTATTATAGTTGTAAAAGTTGTTTATATGATCATACAAAAGATGGCCCAGTTGTAATCTTTCCTGAGAAGACTGGTGTCCTTTAACATGTTAAGAGTTGCTGCTAAATCGAACTTTTGTGATTAGCTTTACAATTCAATACTTGCTGTTTTTGGTGCCTTAAGGTTAACATCTTACCCCACCAGTTAATACATGCTTTTTTTCAGTTTTAGTTTACTTTATTTTTTGATTTTTCACCAATAATCTGTGGATACTGTGGAAAATAATACCTTTCTCTTGGGATGATCACGGTGTAAATCTACTGAATTTCATCGAATCGAATCTAACTGTATACTACACGTTATATAAAGTGACAATACTTAATATAAACTGCAGGTTGAAGCATCATGAATGAAAATAATGGAAAACTAAATTCTCCCACTTGACTACTGTTGTGTAAATAACAAAAACAATGCTATTGACATGGAAATTGAAAGAAGTGGGAGATGTCATGGGAATTTATTTTCCTTCAAGATGTTATTCACTAGATAAAGCAGTAGTAAAAACTGTTGATTCTACCACAAATACACTGCATTTCATTTTGCAGCCAGTTTTTTCCTGCAATTTGTGCAATATGTTGTTGTACGGCATCTAATTTTCAGTGTTCATTTACTCGTCAGCCCTCGCTATAGGTAGGAGGTACAGTCAGAGCTGATTTCATCACAATCCAAAATGCTTGTCACAGTAAGCAAAGCCTCATGGTGCAGATAATGATTTGAATGCCTCAGTGAGTCATATTCAGTATGTGCTTCATTTTTAACAACACTGAATCACCTGGATTGTAAGCATCCCGCCCGCTCACAGCGTATTTCTTCATGACTGGAATATAACAGCGTTTGCTCAATAAGAAGATTGAAAGCCGTGAAACTGTAGCTGCAAATTGTGTAACACCTCTCCTATTCTCAAACGGCAGAGAAGGCAGAGTCCCCAGACACACTGTAATTGCATAGCTTTGTGACAGCACTCAGAGCCATTTGGAAGCAGCCACAATAAATATTATCCGTTACATGTACCAGCACAATTGGCTCAGAGGAGAACAGAGATATTCCCAAACTGTCAGAGTGGCCTCTAGTAAACCACATGGATCCATTACAAGGGTGTGAAGACCAAATAATGAGGCTGGGGTTTTGTTTTCCGAATGTCAATAATGTAGTCGATACGCTGAGGCCCCTTTATCACATGTTGTTCATCAAGTTGATTTTAATTCATCAACTAAAGTTGTACGAGGAGAGATTAAGATTCATTTGTGTAAAGGGACAGAACCTGAGGTAGAGAGTATCATTTCACTGCAGCAGCTTGAATATCTTTTTTCCACGCACCTACGGCCAATTTGGAGTTACCAATTAACCTGACCCAGGGAGCCTCAACCTTTACAGCCAATGGAGCTATTTTTGTGTTCCTCTCTTCTGTTCATCCCTCTGCCGGTCCATGAATCTACCTGAAATGCAAGTTGATGGACTGTGTAAGATGCTTGAACCACTACACCACGGAGCAGCCCACTCATGCTTCCCAACAAAAACAATTCTAAAGTCTGGAACTGAAAAAAACATTCAATTTCAGGCAATACAAATCCCAAGTGCTGCACACAGAAGTACATAGGTTAGCTGTGCTCGCCTGCGCCAACAACTGCCGATCATAAACAAAATCATGCTTGGAGATTTTTCAGATGTGAAAACATCAATGACGCTATATGAGCAATCTTTAAAATGTCTATTCAGCAATCAGAAGAGTGATATGCTGTAATTTTTGGACTATTGAGTGCTCCTGAGTATATATCCCAGCCAACAAATTTTAAAAAAAAAGAAGAAAATAAAAGTTTGGAGTTACATAATGCCCATGAATGTATCACCCATGTAACTTGTTACCACGTATAAATCCAGAAATTAGCTGTGTCATTGTTTAAGCCACAAGTTAGAGTCTGGAAATCACAGTACACATACTTACTGAGGCATTTATTTTCTTTATTTTGCACAACTAATCCCAATTTTTTACACAGTGCTTTATGCTGCGTTTACACATAACGATGACAAGTCACGAATCTCGGTTGGTGATAGCGGATCACGATTTAGACCTAAATTACATGATTCAGGGCAGAGGCGTTACGCGCCATAATGGACAAATTATGACACCTTTTGCTTTTGTGATATGTTAATAAATGCTTTGTTTTGATGTGGATGTAAAACAACCAACACGTTTCCTCTTAATGCTCACTGTGCTGCAATATAAATGTAGGGTACATTTGGTACCTCAGTGCAATATTTTCAAAAGTGAAATATCTCCTAAAAGAAAATATGTGACCACATCGGAAAATATAGAAGAAGAAGGGTTTGGTTTTTTTTTTAAGTTTAGCTCAAAGTTCCTTTTTATTTTATATACCAAAGACATCTGTGTTTTTCTTTCCAACCTTTCGTTCTCACTCGGAGAGATTTTGCTCACATTTAGGTTGCCTTCATTACAAATCTCAGCAGGAGCTGAACATCTTTTTGATCATTTGCGCTGCAGGGCCAGTGCTTAGCCTTTGTATTAACAAAGTATAATATACAGTATGTGTTTATGTATACCTATGTATGTGAGATTGTGCTGCGCCTGCTTCTCCGTGGGGTGTTTATCATTTTAACGGACTATAATTTTCTTACCGAACACTCTAAAGCTGATGAATGGAAATGGTCTGGGTGGACAGTACGTGGTGTGGGTTTGCATGTGTGGGTGTGTGATGGAGTCTTATTATCTCGGTATTAAACATGCTTTTTAGCTAATTTAGCTTGATGGCTATAAAAGCAAAAACTCCCTGCTACTCTCTTGTGGTTTTTCCTCTTTGCAAACAATGAGTGTGTGCTCGTCTGCACGTCTGTAAATGTGTGGGTGCATGCACAGGTTAATGTGGTGTTTGCATGATTAATTATTGCCTATATGTATGTTTGCACTTTGTGTTCATGTCCCCTGCATATCCAGGGACTGATTGCTGTGGTCATTATTATAATTTTGGTGAATAATTGAAGTATTCTGATTGTATTTGAGGTGACCACGTCCTTTTGTTTTTAAATATTTCTGTGAGCAGAGTGAGGGGGATGAAAGAGCCAAAGAGAAAGTAGAGAGAATGGGGTGCTGATGGATAAAAATGACACGAGCAAAATGTCTCCATTAAATTCACATTTGTGGGGTCTTTCATCCTCTCTACCTCTCTGAACTTTTAATACCATTCAATGATTCACTGTTGCTCTCTCTCTCTCTCGCCGAGTCTCAGCCTCGTTCATTTTCCATCCCCATCCCCGGCGTATGATCCAGGCTTTGTTAACTTTGTTTTTGGGTGCTTCTTTCTAGCCACAGAAATACTTTGTTTCCTTATCCAACACTCTACTTTTACTTCAACAGGGAGTAACTCAACAAACTATGTGGACTACTCTTTGTAACATCCCACGGGTTTTTCAAGACTGACGCAGATGACATTAATTTAAAAAAAAAAAAATGATAGTTAGTTTTTTTTTGAGACTGACTGTATTTTTCTGTTCAAAGGTTTCAGATTTCAGTGTTAAAGTTCACATTTCTATGGTCTGCTAATGAACTAACACAACCAATGTCCATCATCAAACACCATCGTGTTTTCTATATTATAAGAGATCACAGTGAATGTTAATATCTGTTGAGTTTCATTGGAAGTTTTCAATTTGAACTCCACAACTGTTGCAGCTGTTACAGTAGCAGTTTTGCACTAAGGCCTCGTTTACACAACAACATTTTCGAGTAAAATCAGAAAAGTTCTGTCGTCTTTTGGGTGTCCGTTTACCTGACAATGATGCTTGGAGTCACTGGAAACGCAGGGGGAACTTTTTGAAAATGCTCTGATTCCGTTGTAGGTAGAGATAAATGCAACCTTTCTGAAATGCTACTACTGCATATACATGGTAAGAAATGGTTCTTTGGCAGATGTGCATGGAGATGAACAATGACAACAATGGCAGCTTCCAGAGTGTTGTGACTCCCAGGCCATATTCTTCTTGGACTTGGTGGTTTTGTAGTTGACCATCACCCGTAAAAACAATCCAACTTTAATGTCTGTCCATTTCTAATGCAATATTGTTGTCTGTGCGCATGTGTGTGGTTACAATACAAAAAAAACCCGCAGTGACTAGTGGCCCAACAAGAAAACTACATTGTTTTTGAGCATTTATGCAGATCTCATGCAAACGGACGTAATTTTCAAGATGAAACTTTTCTGAAACATATTCACTTGAGATGTTGTCGTGTTAATGATGCCTCAGGCCTCATCAACTCGAGTCACATCGATCTTTTTTCTTCCTGGCGTTCTCAAAACAAAATTTTGGCTAAGCATCACTATAAACACAGCTAAATGCTTGTAGTACATATGCCAGGCCTTTAGAGGCACTGGGACTCACCAAATACACCAAAAATTCACAAAAAAGACATGGCGCACATAGAAATATAGAAGTAGACTCCTGCCCCTCTTGGTACTAGAGAAATCCGACATATTGCCTCATTAAACCTGCTGGTGTCAGTAGCTTCTGTAGCGCCACCTGGAGCACGTAGACCGCCATTTTTGCGGTTATTAGGTGACATCGCAGACAACAGTGGTGGGAAGAGGGAGGTGATGACATCATCGTTTTCTACAAATGTGTATCTTCGACCGTCCACACCTCAAAGCCGAGCTAGCTTTTTAGAATTTCCACCACTCTGCGACCCGCGTTTAAAAAACAAAACAAGTTTCTGGGCTCCTAAAATGGCGTGCCATGATGATGATCGGCCAGACACGATGCATTTACGTGAAACAGCGTTCCTGTGCGGAGACGCCCTGTATCTCCTCCCTCCAACGCACAGTGCTGCCCTCAGGCTATCATAGGCACCATGTTTCCTTAAATCAAAATAATCAAAATACTAAGAAAAAAACCTTTCAAAGAACATCAAGGTGTTTCCCTACAATTCATTATTTAAATCTCCATAACATCTTTGACATTTTTAAATGTATTTTACTTTATTTCACTCTTATCTAGCACTTTTACATTGCAAAGAGCTTTACATGGTTAATCACTTTCAACCTTTCACACACCAATGGAGGCTGTTGCCATGCAAGACGCTCAGTCCATCCATTAGGAGCAGTTTGGGGTTCAGTGTCTTGCTAAAGGACTACTTCGACATGTGGACAGAGAAGGATTTAAACATGCAACCTTTCAATTGAGAGACGACTTGCTCAACCACCTGAGACACAGCCGCCAAAATATGTTCATGAAAAGCTGTTGATATTCATTAGGCGCTTCTATTTGAGATTTATGGTAAGTCTTTATAATATAGTTTATCTATAGTAACTCTTGCAACAGTTACATGCCAGGAACAAGCCATTGTGATAATAAATAGTGTTGTTAAAAATATGCATAGTTTTACCCTTCATTTATTACTTTACAGCCATTTATTAATACCACCAGATTGTTTCCTTCTACAACTAAATATTAAATTACTGTGACTTGAGCTGACTATAATTCTTCCAATATATTATTCTTGATGTGTGAACCTTTTAATTGGTTGAAATATGGTCTTTTGAAACTGAACCCAGAACCCCTTCCGGTGTATGCAAAAGTAGAACTGAAATGAGGTGATGTGTTTTCATTTCGCAAAATGCAGTGACATGTCAAGACGTTCTGATACTGTTGAAGGTTGCAGTTGTTATTTCTAGTCATTGTGTGATGCTACTTCCACATTTGAGGTCACGTTCAATGAAGAAAGATATTTAACATGTAGGTTTACAAGAAGCACACTGACTGAGACAAAGCACAGTTTGCAATCATATTTCAAGTTAAATCTCCTGAGATAGAAGTCAGCTGCAAAGGTGCCTTGTCTGAATGACAGAGGCTGATTATGCTTTTCTTGTCAATTATTGTGAATTATGTCAAGTTTCCTGTCACAAAGTTGTGATACATATGAGTTAAGCCTTTATGAAAAAAACCCAACAAAAAACAGAAGCAGGTGAAAACTGCTTTACAAGCCTTTGAGAAGACAAATTCCCAAAGTAGCTGATCCAGACTTTACCATGATTTCTCCCAAACAGTCCGATTTCACCCATCAACTAATGAGAATCTGTTGCTGTCCAGTGGAATGTTTGCATACAGAAGAATTACTTTTGCTTCATAGCAAGAAAGATTAAAATTTGAATTTGGGGCTTGTCTTTGTGAGTTTGCATTTTTTTTGTTGTTGTTTTTTTTCCCCTGGGTAGTCAAGTTTCCTCCCACATTTCTAAAAACATACATTCACATCCAGTAGCATATGGTGGTGATTCAGTCAGGGCCTGCAGTAAAAATCCCGACAACACAACACATTATGTCCCACAGTAAATACACAATCCGAATCCAATGTAAAGCCACTATTATGCACATGACAATAACGAATACAGAGCACTATGCAGAGATGTATGAACCGAACGATATTGTATTGGTCAAACAAAAACCTGACTTAATTTAATGGTGGCGGGCTGCCATGATTGTATGAGAAACACCGCTTTACAATCAAAAAGAGCAACAAATGCCAACAGCAGCGCCAATCTAATCCAGAGAAAGTAAATAAATGAATAAATGAATAAATCGCACTCACCATCACTAAAAGTCACCCGAAGCAGGTCCCTAAACATACAGTATCATCCGACCTTGGTGTTGAATTAGCCGCCATCACCTTTCCACAATAGCGGATAATAACAGTGCGTCATCACGCACCTGCCTATGGGCCAATCGGTCAAGCTCATTTGAGTGAAGACACCAAGGCCAGCTCTAGAAACTCTGTTTGCCCTCGGGCGTTCTGTCAATAACACATCAAAATTTGATTGGCTGACGACACGGTCACTCAATATTTTAACCTCAATAGCAGCGTCCAGCTTTGATCAGAGGTTAGCGATGCTTTCCTCTGCTGGCCCCGGCAGAGAAATGAAGATTTATAGGACATAGGAGATTTGAACTCCACAAAATATAACCATTCGTTTTCTGGATAAAGTTGCATACTGAACAAGCAGCCCAATTGATTTCCAGACACAGATTACAGAATCACTTTTTAATTATTTGAAAAAAAAAGAAAGATAAATGACAGGGCTAGCCCTGCTACCCCTGACTGCACACCACTGTTGTTCACATCTGATTTGAATGTGATTATCAGTGTGTGTGATTGTCCAGGGTGTACCTTGCCAGTGTGCACATTCTGGGATCAGTTCGGTTGGATACAGAAGATGGATTTGTTGAGGGACTGATTTTGCTTTCCTGCGTATATCACGCTTCAATCTTTCCCCAAAATTGCATATACATCTAAAAATGCACTGTATAAATATCAAAGCAAGCAAGGAACAGCAGCAATTATGGATGACTAAGAAGTCCTTACCACCATCTTAGATGTGCTGTAAACAACAGCTTTGCCAAAAAACTGAAATATTTGGAGGAGAATGTGTCTGACGTGTTTGTGTGTCGTTAATTTGTGTGAGAGAACAACTGGGGACAACATCCAGGCCTGATGCCTCTAAGACTGTGCTAATCTAATACCCCCCCCCATAAAAAAAAAAAAAAAAAAGTCACCCTCTTCAAATCGTTGTAAATACTGTAATCTGATGTTCTGTTTGGATCTCAGTGCTCTCATTTCCAGGATGACCGAGCAGACGACTTTCAGACCAAATATGAGCTCTGCGGCAAAACACTTCAGCGGCTTCCCTCCTCCAGAAACACAGCCGCCGGCTAATTGAGGTTAATTTGTTGTGTAACCGTCACATTTCGATGGTGAATGTCAGTGATTTTTCAGGGATTTCTCAAAGACGTGTTCCTATTTTTTGGGGGAAGCATGCATAAAGTTCACTGGCTAAATTTGTGGGGTATTTCCTGGCTGCATCTCGAGTGTCCTTGAGCTTAATGGTTTGGCTTGTAGCTTGTTGGCTTGTGTAAAAAAAAAAAAAAAAAGAAAGAAAAAAAAAAGAAGATAAATCAAGAAATAATTGAAAGCAGCCATTTGCCATCTTCTAATGCCAGCTAGCCTCTATTTTTAATTTTATATTAAATGTCATATTTCCATATTTTACTCATAGTGCAATTTTTTTTTTTGCTGCTACATGTTTTCAATCTTCTCACAGCAGACAGATAAATTCATGCAAGGCATGGAAATGATGAAACTATTTCATTATCATACCTGTATATGCATTGATATGCCTATTTAGTGGTTTTCCTGTTACAAAATTGAACTTCTTCATGAGATGTCACTTTTTCTTACACAAAAAACACCTACATACACACACTTGAGCATAGTGACAGACACACACCCTCCCCTTTTGTTAGCGATCAATACACTAAATTAAACAGCAATCCAGGGGATTTGATGATGAATTCAGAAGGAGAGGAGGGATGAGAAGGGCACAGCCGTACTCGCACAGTGGCATCCATACACAATGAGGGTTTCCACATGCACACACTTTCTGAAAATCTACTTTCTCACCGATTCGTCTGCATGGGCGTGGGCATATCTAAGGCGTACTCAGGCAATGTAACTACAAGGAGAGACAAAAACTTCACACTCACACGTTTGCAGACGTTTGTTTTTTCCACCCCCTTTCTAGCTCTCACGTACACATTAATGTGTTTCAAACTGCTGAATTAGGGACTTCAGTGAATTACAGTGTCTTTGTTTTTCTTTTTTCTGAGAGACCGCAGCGGGAGAACGGACGGTCGTGGCAGAAATGCCTCTTGCTGTTTCAGTGTGACCTGTCCCAGTTAAGCAGAGGCAGAAATACGATTAGACTTACTAATCTGACTGATGTCAAGTGAGGTTGGCCCAATTTTACTGCACATCTAACAAATGACTGCAGGAAGTGGGTGTGGTGGTTTTGTGTGTGTGTGTGTGCGTGTGTGTGTGTGTGTGTGTGTGTGTGTGTGTGTGTGTGTGTGTTTGTGTGTGTGATGTCATGCACCCTTAATCCAATAGCTTTTGTAAAGAGATCGGGAAACTCAAGTGAGGTCATTACCATCAGCATGCCGGACATCTTCCCGCCTGACG
>OMNM01029784.1:0-11000 GCA_900302745.1 Parablennius parvicornis | reverse complement strand
GATGAGGAGGTGATGTTTTGTCTCCTCAGGGATGACGTGTCCATACAATGTGAGTGTGTACAATAGGTTCAGCTCCTCAGAACACACACACACACACACACACACACACACACACACACACACACACACACACACACACACACACACACACACACACACAGGCCTACGTAAACTTGAAATGACTTGAGAACTACAAAAAGGAGCCACTGACAAACGTTTCAGTCCCACTGCAGCACAATCAACAAAGCTGTGACTGTGCTGCTCCGGATCACGAGAACAACACACGTCAAAATGTGAGATTTGAATCCATAGTATCAGTTAAAGTTTTGAATTCACAAAGCTGCTTCCTTCATTTCCATCAACTCATAAAGAAATAAGTCAACAAGAGTGAAGTTTGAAACTGTGAAGGATGAGTCAGACAAGCTTCAGTGTGTATGAGCAGAGAGTTGAGAGTGTGTGTGGCCTTGTGGTGGCTCTCACCTTGATCCTGCGGACGCTGGCCTCCACCCGCAGCTGCTTGACGGCCTTCTGGGCTAGAACCAGACTGCTGCTGGCAGAGCTGCTGTTTGACATGACCGAAGCTTCTTGCTGTTCAGACACTTCACTGCTGTGCACTGCTGCTCCAGTCCACACTGAGAGCCCGCCCACCTCCACGTCCACCAACTTTCACTGTAGAGTCTGTTGGTTCCTCTCATACAGAGAAAACATTCTTGAATTATCAAGCTTCATTGAAGACCATAACGGTCAATGTGTGATTTTTTCTGGTAGATTATGTGACACGCCTGTGGTAATGACTTGTGTTTATGCTGCTTCCTCGCCTCCCTTACTAAAGTTTTCATTTACTTTTAATTTTCAATTTTCATTTGGTTCAAAACCCCTGCCATGACAGGTCTTCATCTCACCCTCAGCTAAAGCTCACTCAAAGCTTTTTTCTTTTTTTCACATGTCCGCCACTCATTTTTTTCCACGTGGATAATCATTTTCTATTGGCTGTGTACAAATTTTCATGCAGTTGAGCACATTTTTAAAATCTAATCTGTAGCATTGCACCAGCTTTCCAGAAAATGTACAAGTACCGCCCCGGGCCTGTCAGAGGACTCGGTTTGCATTCTGCTGTACACAAATTTGGTGGGAAGATTGTCTTCACTCAAGCTGATCAGTATGGACATTTATGGCTCTTTTCTACAATAATCAGTTCTTTCTGATAAGCAATGTTTAAGATAAGATAGCACTTTATTAATCCCACAGGAATATTCAGTTATCACAGCTGCTCAACATTGCACAAATACTTAAAGACAGACAGGATAGTTGCACACAAGGAAATAGACTATTTATATAAAAAGATAATTATACAAAAATATAGGGAACACTAAAATAACATACCCCAGATGTCAGTTAATGAAATATTGCAGTTCCTAACTGGACAGGTTGATTTCACACGAGCGTGATATACTTTGAGTTACATTGTGTTGTTTAGATGTTCCCTTTATTTTTTTAAGAGTGTACATGGGGGGGGGCTGTCAACATGACATGACATGAAAATTGTTTTAGAAGGAGACTTTAATATTTTTCTAAATGATGAAGTTGATAGGTGACCAAGTAGCCATGAAGAAAACTTTCTTTTAAAAATGAAAAACCTCAAATTAAACAAATCCCTTGGAATAAGATGGGCTGACTTCTGATTTTATAAAATGTTTTCAGTAGAACTTACAACCTTTCTCCTCAATGTTTTCATTGAGAGAACTCACTCCTTCATTGAGGAACTCACTCCTTCATTATGCCAAGGCCTCATTACTTTAATCCCAAAACCCCCCAAAAATGGTATCCTATTTCATTGTTTAGAAATTATTACAAAATGCTAGTAACTAATAAATCAATGAAAGTCCTAAATGACATAATTGAGGAATCACTGAATGGCTTTGTCTAGTAGACATGTACGAGATAATATCACAAGGCCTTTGATTCTTTAAAAGCATCAATTTATCTTTAAAGTGCTTATTTTATTTGGTTTTGAAGAATAATTTCAAAAAAATCTCTCACTTTATACCGAATAGAATCGAATAGAATCGAATAGAATCGAATCGAATCGAATCGAATAGAATCGAATAGAATCGAATAGAATCGAATAGAATCGAATAGAATCGAATAGAATCGAATAGAATCGAATAGAATCGAATAGAATCGAATAGAATAGAATAGAATAGAATAGAATAGAATAGAATAGAATAGAATACAGGGTCTCCCATCTCTCCATATTTATTTTTACTTCAGTTGCAAATTTTAGCCTATTGTATTAAAAACTGTCAGTTAAAAGATATTTCAATAACAGGAAAGATTATCTCTCTGAGTCAAACAATAGATTATATAACTTTGTTTATACAGGACAGATCAAATTAATACTGCAGTTAAAGTTATAGATAATTTCTCAGCTGATTTTGGCCTCAAACTTTACTTATCCAAATGTGATCTGTTTTCTATCAAGACACAGAAAACTCAGGAATTCATGTAAAATCTAAAGGTAACTACGATGGAGTTAACATGACTGAAGAAATTTCAGGAATGAATGGCTTTTCTTTTCCAGTAATCTCTAATCTATGAATGACATTTTATTTATGGATTCAAAGAGACTTAACTATAACTGTTTATAAACAATTAGATGTTTTTATTTAGTACTAGAGCAACTAATGCATAAGACAAGCAATCAAGAGGGGAGAAATTTGTAAACCTGCCTCTATTTTTATTTGGAATGGTGTATATTTTGCTATAAACTGGAAGAAAACATAGTAATTCACTAACAAATTCTGTATCTTGAATAAGGTGTGATAGATATTTTCAATAACATTGGGCAAATGTTATCCCTTTCACTACTCCCTTATCGTTAAATATGCGGAGTGAGAGGTGGGGGTGGGGATAAAGGATCATGGAAAATGCTCCTCCTAACTTTGTTGCCCTGCTTACATACCATAGTTCCGTGTTTCAGTCGTGCTGTTGTCAGTTATATTTTGTGCATTTTTGTTGTCTTGCTCAGATAAAATTTGTGTGCATTGTGTAACCCTGTGTGTGTGTGTGTGTGTTTGTTTGTACCTATGCATTTGCCTGCAATAGTTACAATTAAATATACTCAGCCCCAAAAAATAAAAATATGAAATCACATTATTTGTGTTTACACATATATGAGAGAGAAACAACTCCAAATGATCAATCTCTTTCTTTATTTTATACTTTCAGTAATGTGCCATATCATATGTCAGTCTTTGTAAAAAAAAAAAAAAAAAAAAATGTTTTAAAAAGAAGCATAGTACAAAGTATCTCAGCATTAACGATCATATTTTGTACGTGTGAAAAGTCAGGGAGTGATGAGTATTACAGGCGGACGACACCTTCCTCGGTAGAAATACATGCACTGGACATACAGGATGCCCCATCCAAGATGGCGTCGAGCTGCAACGTCGGCTCCAGTAGGCAGCGCCAGTCAGTGAGGCGTCTACGCTTTTTTTGTTTTTAAATGTATTTATTTTTTATTATTATTAACAAAAACACATTTACAAATTGTAGCACAAACTTCACAAAGACTTTTGAGAGAAACAAAATAGGTGCTTAAATTAAATAAGTAAAATTAAGTGGAACAACTATATATACATATTTACAAGCAAATTAAGTTTTTTAAAGGTTATATGGAATTCAGTCAGAAAAATCAATAATTCAAATCACAATCAGCACAGAAAAAAAAGGACAAAAAAAAACAAAAACACACACCAAAAAAAACATGAAACTGGGGCTTTTTTTCTTGATTGCAATCATTAATCACATTGAATAGTTTTATTGAATGTTTACTCTTCATTTTTTAAAGGTTTTAGTGAAGAAGAGAAACTCATTATAAAAAACAAGAAATCTAGAATGTACCATCATGTTTTTGCATTATGTATGTAAAATTTACCTAGGATGAGGATAATGTTAATTAGGAAATCATAATCTTTGATTTCTGATACAAAACCATAATCTTTTGGAAGAAAGGGATTAAGTAGAATGTTGGTATGCAGCCAGTCATGTATATCAGCCCAAAGTGCTTCTGGGTACATACAGTGAAAGAGCAGATGATCTGTGTGTTCTATGCCACCACAGAATGCACAATCATTTGTGTCAAATCCAAATCATTGACGTAAAAATTCACTGGAAGGATACACACCCTTCATATTTTAAAAAAGCAGTTCTTTAGCTTTTGGAGTGATAAGGTACTTCAAATACTTTGAAAGCTGAGAATGAACGATGTAACCAGAGCAATGGAGTTATGGAATGATAACATGGGATATGAAATTTGATTAAACATTCTCCTTGTTACTTTGTTAGGATTTTGTTTGCCATGTAGTCACAACCGCCCACAAGTAGACCAGGAAGACAGGGAGTAAGATTGGTGGAATGTGAACATATACCGCTTATCAGACCTAATACAATGGCAGGAATTGCTTTTGTTATGGAAGTAAAGAACTTGCGATTAATATTCAAATTATGTTTCAAACAAAAATTTTCATGGGACATCAAACATCCTTCCCCATCAACAAAATGAATCACACACTAAACATTTTTATCCATTAATTCCTTATTGTACAGTGATTTGTTTTTAATCACAATATATCTATTTTTCCATGTCGGTGTATTGTGTGGAGTGAAATTATGATTGTATAGCATTTTCCAATATAAAAGAACTTGTTAGTGAAAAAGGGATAGTTTCACCGGTAGTCTTTGAACAGTGAAATCACATCTTAATAAAAAGGCTATACCTCCTCATTTCTTGAAAATTTCTCTGGGAATATGAAACCAAAATTATTTTAAAAAGATTTTAACCAATTAATTTTCAAAGTTCCATTCATGAAATCAAAGTCTATGGCTTGTAACCCTCCACGTTCATTCTCTTTAATCATTTCAGATTTTTTAATATAATGAGCTTTACGTTTCCAAATATGATCAAATGTGATTTGGTTAATCTTCTTAATGGCTCTGTTAGAAACGTTTAAAGAATACACTGGATAGATACACCTCAAAATGCCTTCCATCTTCGCCAAAAAACTCCGACCCAGCAAACTGATATCTCTTATTAACCAGGAATTCAATTTAGCTTGGCAGTCATCCCGTACAGTCCATATATTCTAGTTTTCTCTTTCCGTAGTATCTTTAGAAATATGTATACTGAAATATTTGACAACTGATCTTATAGGAATATTTTATGCATTTGATTAATCACAATGATGGATTGGCATCAATTGACATTTATTTAAGTTGGGTTCAAGCCCTGAGGCCTAGGAAAAAAATATCAATTGTTTGTATTATCTTTTGGACCTCAGTTAGTTGTTTCATAAAAAATTGTTGTGTAGCCGCTAATTGAGTGATAATTATAGATTTGTCCAACACCTCTAAAGGAGCAATGTTGGAATTCTTCATAAAGATAGAAAGCATTCCACTGGCGATAATAAAAAGAAATGGAGAAATTGGACACCCTTGTTTATTCCTCGTTTGATATCAAACCTTGGTGAAGTACCTCCTGGCAACAAAACTGAGCTATTGGAATTATCATAAAGAGATTCAATAATATTTCTAAGTTTGTACAGAAACAAAAATGTTGAAGAGATTGAAAAATGAAAGGATGCTCAATTGAGTCAAATGCTTTATAAAAGTCCAGAAAAAGAATATAAGCATAATCTTCTATTAGGTGGCTATAATGCAAAATATCTGACTAATCGAATATTATTATGAATTGATCTATTTTTCATAAATCCAGATTGAGTCATGAATATTCTTGTGCAAATTGGTTTTTAATCTATTGGCATAAACATGAGTTATGATTTTATAATCGAAGATTATCCAAAATCTTGGGATCTTTGCCAGGTTTAAGGGTTAAGGTAATTACTCCTTGTTTTATGGTGGGAGGATATGATAAATCATCTGCTGCCTCATTTATCATAAGAAGAAACTGACCTTTTAAAAAGTCCCAGGAATAACAGTAGAAATTGGATGTAAGTCCGTCACAACCAGGACAGCTTTATCAAGTTCATGAATAGTAATAACAGATTCGCATAACGCCGCAAATTCTTTATCTATACCAGGTATACAATTCTCTATAGGCTATGCTGAAAAAAAGGATTCAGAAGCCTTCAAAGAAAACGTGGTGGAATAAAACTTGCTATAGAAAGAGACTAGTTCTTTAGCGATTTTGGATGGATCTGAACATAACTGATCATTAACTAACATGGTTTTAATTGAGTTACTGAGGCGTCTATATATGCCAATTCTACGACGCTGGTGGGAAAAATACAGCGAAGTACTGCTTCCGGTTCAGGCGGGGGTCAGGTGTTGTTGTACTTCCGGTCGAGAAGGGGTCAGTGTGAGGACTGAAGCTTTAAACACTTTGAAAAACTTGAAACATGCTGTTACGAGTGAGTACTCCCAGTGGTTTTCTTGTTTTATCTGCCGGTGAACTGTGTGGCTGTGTGCAGTGTTTTTGTGGAAAGAACCTGCTGGTTGGCGTCATGTCGCGTGTCCGCCGCGAGCTTGTGTAACATCACCTCTAACTCCCACGTTACAAATACTGTACTCGAATATTACAGACTCAATCTACTCCCACGTTACAAATACTCAGATTACAGAAGCTTCTGATACCTCAGTCTGACTGGAAGTTCACTCTCGTTAAGTAACGTTAATCGACGTCTCCTGGAAGAAAAGAAACGTGTGCAACAAAATAACATTAGTTTTCTCAGAGGTTACACAACATGATGATTATGTGTGAAATAATCTCTCTTCCACAATCAACGGTACAAAAATAGGTTTAAGTAATACAATAAGAGCTCTCTTATCAGATCTAACTGGACAAAAAAAATATTTTGCAAAGTATTCTGCTATATATAAAAAAAAAAAATCTAAATATATCTTACTGGTATTTTTACATAAAATGTACCAACCATACCCATTTTGTGCTTTTCCACTGCTTGAGTGGTCCAGAAAGCACTTCACATCTTTCATCCTGTTCTAGCACACGTTCACACACCAATGCAGGCGGCTGCCACTTAAGCTCAAGTACACTTTGACAGGTGGTGATGGGAAATCGAACCTTCCAACAGGGAGACGACCACCCTCCCAACTGAGCCACATCTACCACAAATAAAGTAGTTCAACAAATTAAAAATATCCATATTGAATCTTGAGTTTGATGTTTTTCTGGAACATGAGCTCTGAAGTCTTCATCACCTTTATTACACATCAGTTCCAGTTTTACAGACACTGCACTCGCCTCTTATTTGTGTGTAACTCATTTCCCTTCATTTCCTCTGTAAAGCAGCACTTTGATATTTACTGTTCAGGTGAGAAACAAACTGGTCCAACATCTAAGCGTGAGCGTAATAGAGCACAAGGGAACCGGGGTCATGAAGATTCAGAACTCATTTGTTTTCACATTCTTGTTGTTTCTCTTTCAGTTAAATGAACTAAACCTGTGCATTAAATGCAAAGAGAAAAATGCCACTGAGCAAAATTTTGCCTCTAAACACCATCTCATCCAGTTTATCACGCTTAAAAAGTCTTTGTTCGTTACAGTGAATGAGTTCCATAAAGACTTTCAGATGTATATTTGTCAGATCTGTCCCTGTGTTGGTTGTAAATTTTCAAATAAAGACAAAAATACATGAAGATTTTCGACCATTTAACCACATGGCTGGTTGTAGCGGCACCTTCATCTGTATAAAGCGTTGCTCTGGTAAGGCTGGGTAACTGTTTCAACAAGTGTACTGGAGCAACAGTGATCAGGTCCAAAGCGTTGGATATGACAATCTGTTTATCGATCTGCAGCTTCTGCAAGTTGATGCCTATCATCAACCAACTCAGCCCACTGCAGAGTTCCTAGAACAAAATAAAACTCTTCCTGCACCTGTCACTCACCCTGACCTGTCTCCCTGACACCTCTGAAAACTGAATGCGCTCCACATCCTGCACACCTGGCATCAATTACTTGGATTCTTTATAACCTCCGCTTTGCTCCAGCTCCACCTAGTGGGCGAACATAAAATCTGCACAGGTCACCAGTAAACAGGGGAGCACACACAGACAACAGAAATTAACATAAAATTGTTCCTACACTTGTTTTATTTTTCCCCTTGTGTGTTTTGTTAACTTTGTATAGTGACTTTTATAGAAATGAGATTATACATGCACATGATATTGCTCATTTTCTATGATGGTGAGGTTGTTACAGTAAAGTTAATTTCCTCCCAGAGTGACAGAGCGACAAAAGCCTGTTCTTTGTGTATTTCAGAGAGCATTGCAGGTTGGAGTTTTGACCCTGAAACACAGCCGGTCTGTTCACCACAGTCCTGTATGGAGGAGTCCTATGATCCCCATCGTCGTGGAGCAGACGGTAAGTAGACATTATGTTTTGCAGGTGCAGAGAGTCTCCTTGCAAAGAAAATCTCCAAAACACTGATGTTTGTGCAGGTCGTTGTCTTCGGTGAGTGAACAGGCTGAAACATGTTCAACGCACCAGAATCCCACAACCAGACAGTTGTCACAAAGTTGGTTAATGCCCGTTTTTGTCATTGTAAGATGTGAGCTGTGTGTGTTGTGTGCATGGAAGGAGGCGGAGCTTTATGAAGCTCCACAACCAGTAACAAGGTGCTTCATCTCAAGCAGGAAGCGTGAGACCTGCAGGAGGGTCGGTGACACATCGGTCTGAGAAGATGTGCTCATTGTGCTTGTGAATATTGAAGCCAGTCTTCTGATATTTGATCCATTTGGCAGCCTTTGTGAGGAGTTGATGGAGGAGAGAAAACCAGAGGATCATTGTTGTACAGGGTTTATTCTGTGAAGACGTGACGTGAGAGCTATGAGGTTATAGTTTTATATCCTGAGCTGTGAAATGACCTGTGGTTATTCAGGTTGTGAGGTTGATGGTGAGTGAGATGAACATGTGGTGAGAAGCCAGATCAGTTCAGCTAAAAGGAAGGACAGCAGAACAAGCCCACAACATGTTTTCTGTGAACCTGTTGGGAAGTTAATGTGCTGTTGTGACCCCGACGTGTCCAGGTGTGATATAAACTCCTCAGTGAGCAGGATTGACGTGTCACTGCTGCGGTGGACGATGTACGTTGGCGGGGCTGTGGCGTCTGCAGCCGCTCTGCAGCCGTGTACTGCAGCACTGCTGAAGCAGGATCTGTTGGGCTGGACGAGAGGAGACTCTCTTCTGAGCCCTCGAGCTCACTGACTCACATCTTCTGACCCGTTATCGTCACTGATCATTCTGTGGGTTTGCATGTTTACAGTATTTGAAGTAAAAATAACCAGTTGTTTGTTTACTTGTTTCAGGGCAGAGGAGAACGAGCATATGACATCTACTCCCGCCTCCTCAGAGAGAGGATTATTTGTGTAATGGGTCCTGTAAGTATGTCTGGACTTCCACATGGCTGAGCCCTTGTCTTGTACCTGCACCCTCCCGCCACGTCCTGCATGGCGCAACCGCCGCTTCTGTCTTCTACCTTGTGACCGTACTTCTGCCTGTACTATTGTTCCTCCTCTTCCAGATTGATGATTCTGTGGCCAGTCTGGTCATTGCTCAGCTGCTCTTCCTCCAGTCAGAAAGCAACAACAAGCCCATACACATGTACATCAACAGTCCCGGTAAGAGACGCATAATGTTTATTACCTCCACCAAGGAGGTTGTGATTTTGTGAGGGTCTCTCTGTCAGTCTGTCTGTCTGTTATCAGGATTATAAACCTCCTGAGGGGATGTTCCTAAAATAAATCAGAAGATGTGTCTGGACCAACTGAGATCCATTAAATGTTGAGAGTGATCCGGATAACCATCTGGATACAAACTAATATCAAAGATCCTGTTTCTCCCCTTTACTTATCATTGAGCCACTTTTCAAAACATCCTCTCTCTTGGAGATCATATCTGATTGACTTGTAAAAATCCAGTGATGTGTAGGATGGTCATATCTAGTAGGGTGCAACATTTCATCTGGATCAGAACCAGAATAAGGTCAGGAAACATTCTGGAAGTTAACATTGGAAACCCCATTTACCACTTTTTAAAAAAAAATATTACTCATGCATTTTGTTTCTGTTCTCTTGATATTTAATATTTATATTTGGAGGATCATTGTCCTGAATTGTGCCAAATTTCATCTGGATCTGATTTGGCGGAGGTCTGAGCTCTGTGAGTGCTTTTCTAGTTAAAACTGTGTCATTTCTGCTTTTCCATCATATTATGATTAAACCCTGAGAACAGAGCAGGTCTGAGGTGTGATCCTTTTATTTGTGCTGAGAAAAACTGTCTCTTTAACATGAAGCCCGATATAAAGATGGAGTCAGTGTTTTGTTCCGTGCTGGTTCGTCTTTCTACAGGCGGTGTGGTGACAGCAGGTCTGGCCATTTACGACACCATGCAGTACATCCTCAATCCCATCTCCACCTGGTGTGTGGGCCAGGCAGCCAGCATGGGGAGTCTGCTCCTGGCAGCAGGAACCACGGGCATGAGGCACTCGCTGCCCAACGCCCGCATCATGGTGCACCAGCCTTCAGGGGGCGCCAGGGTGAGCCACCGCAACACCTGCCCCACCCACTATTCTGCTGAATGATGGGATAACTGTGTGTGTGTGTGTGTGTGTGTGTGTGTGTGTGTCACAGGGTCAAGCTACAGACATCGCCATCCAGGCTGAGGAGATCCTGAAGCTCAAGAGACAGATCAACAACATTTACTCCAAACACACAGGACAGCAGCTCGAGACCATTGGTACGTACACACACACACACACACACACACACAGATCCATGTTTTTATCCGCATAATATTCCTCAGACGTGTTTGGTGCCATTATGACGTCTGTGTTAAGTTCTTGCTGTCAGACTTCACTCTTGATACTGAAGTCTGTTCACCATCTAAAGATGATAGACTGATATCTGCAGACTAGAGAATAATATTTACAGACTCATCTCTAAAGACTAAAGCCTCACATGTGCAG
>OMNM01029720.1:1935-15747 GCA_900302745.1 Parablennius parvicornis | reverse complement strand
GGCAGGCCAGCTTCACTCCAACAGTGAAGTGTTTTGTATCAGCACTTCTGTTTTCCTCAGAACCATCAGTGTTACTGCATCAGAACTTGAATTTTTTAAAGATATATTATTGCTGTACTATAGATGTTGTTATTGACCTCACAGATGTTTTTTTTTTTTTTTTTTGGTCATTCTGTCGAAAGCCATTTTTCTGTTTGTTCGTGTCTGAATGAATGAATAATTCCTTCCACGTGGAGCATGTGTAGCCATCCATACACACACGCACTTGCGTTTCCCTGAAAACGTTCTTGTGGCGTAACTCTAAGACGATCAAGTGACACTAATCTCCTTAAAGCTACAATAGGTAACCTTTTAATCATCCGGAATACCAACAAAAACAAAATAAAACATCTTTCCAAACTCAATAGTTACTGAAGTCTGTGCCAAACAGTGTTGTAATACCATTTTTAACCACAAGATGGTGCAGTGCTTCTTTATTGATTTGACTAAAAGGTCGCAAGGGACAAAGATTTACTTCACAAATATATAATCTGTTAATTTATAAGCCTACTTAACAATTAAAGTGTACTGAGCAACATCTTCACAAAATTTTTTCCAAGAAATCTGCGAGATCACATGTTATAATTCAGAACCCTCAGCAAAGTGAGGAACCGCACGTGATTTACCGAACTCTGATTTACCTCAGTTTCCTTGACGACACAATCTCTGGTGTCTTGGCTGTCCTCGTCGTATCATGCGAAGCAGCGACAGGATGCAGGCCTCCCATCACACACAGAAATGTCGCCTATTGCAGCTTTAAGGCCGAGTTCTGTTGCTTTCCCAGGAGAAACTGTTGCACTCATTCTGAGCCATACTTTACTCATCAAACTCTAGCTCTTCCATCCTCTTCTCTCCCGGCCCCGGCTGTCAAAAGTAGCATTTAATCTGCCAGTTAACCAGACAACGATTTAAAAAAAAATAAAACAGTAGCATCTGGAGCCGACCCGTCCGTCCACGTGTTTTTTCACTTTTTTTTTTTCTCTCTTTCAAAACGACGGGCCTTGGTGAGTCGTCTCAAAGCAACACAATCAGTGTTACCTAACAGAGTTTGTTTGTTTGTTTTTTTTTTTTTTTTTTTTCCTCCGAGGTGGAAGTCTCACATTAAATGGACGTGGAAACCTGCAGCGGCGTTTCGGTAGATTTATAATTTTTTTTTTTTTTTTCTAAACTGTGGACTTGTGTAGATAAAGCTGTGTTCAGAGCTGAGCTGGTAGGACAAAGCCCATCCCCGATCAAAGAGCTTTCAGCAGACATTTGACGGGTGTTTGTTGCATACGTCCGAGCTGTCCGTATGGTATTCTGCATTAAAAATAAAGAGAAAAAAAAAAAAAAAAGTGAATGTACCAGTCACTGGAAGGCATGTTCTGCTTTCTCTGGTTCTGTTTTTGTTCCTCTTTTATACACAGTGTATGTACTATTTATGATCATGCTTCTGGGATGTACATTGGTTTAAAAGAATCTGTTATAAAAGGATATATTATCCTGTGTACGGTCCATTATCTGCTAATAATCTTCGCAACATTTAAACTACACACTCTGTCATTTTTGTGCTACAAAAAAAAAAAGAAGAAAAAAAGACAAGAAAAGCATTGTGTCTGTTTGTCTGCACCACTCTGGACACATCATGTATGTATAAAATGCAATTTGTGTTATATTTCTTTTTTTTTTTTAAATGATATAAACATGTCTATGGTTGTAAGAAGAAGAAAAAAAGACTTTATGGGGGGAAATTCATCTGCTTATTAAAAAAGCAAAACTGCAGCCAACGCAAATGAGTCATAGTTGTCATTTTTACTGATGGAAATACAGATTGTGCCATCCTGCAAAAGTTGGGACCTCTGTGTTGCCAAACAGGAATACCACAATTTTATTTTGATGATTGTCAATGTAAAAAAAAAAAAAAGGCAAATATGTAAATGTGTAACGTGTATTACTTATGTGAAAAAGTGACATTTCTTAAGAGCACCAGGCCTCCGGCCATATTGACAGCGCGTGTTAAAGTTGCTCTACCAGAACCCACACGGGAAGTATGAAAACATTTAGGATCCAATTGTAGTTGTTGATGTACATCTCCAATACGTTGTCAAAATGTTTTTTAAACTCATACAAACAGGTCTTTCCAGTTGTTTCAATGTCATGAAACAACCCTAGGTTTGTTGAAACTCCCAAACTTTCCAGAGTAGTTGTATCACAGGATCTTAATTAGCAATTGGCTTGAATAGTCTTTTTATTTTTATTTAATTATTATTATTTTGCGTGCGGAAATATCTATTCATGTCATGCTTACAATTTTTTTTTCCCTTTATTGTGATTATAATTGTGTGTGTGTGTATGGGTGTGTTTCACATTCACTCTTCCAGCCATGTCATTGAGTGACATGCGGTTGTCAAGTGAACAAAGCGGGAGAGGGCAGTGGAAACTTCCACACTGTGGCTCTGAATAGGTATTCAGAGCCATTTCTGGGGAAATGAAAGTGGAAACACATTTTGATAATGATTCATGATTAGGCAACTGACTTATAGCTCTCTGTAGAACTATAAAAGCACAGCTCAGGTGACGACCATAAGGACGAGAGATCAGCATCGAGACAAGCTTCCATAGTAAGATTTTCTTTCTATATATTTATTTCATCTAATGTAATCTGACTGGTAAACGTTCCCTGCTGTCAACTCCACAGATGTCTGATGACAGAGTCCTCGTTTTCTTTGACCTGGAGACCACTGGATTGGGTGAGTTCATCAGTGCTGATCGTCACTCTTCCATTTCTTCTCTTTCTGTCGCTGTTCTTAGTTTATACAGTTTCTCGGACAATATTTATAAAGTTTGGCTTTGCTTTTTCTGTTTTTTGAGACATTATCTTCAAAATTTTGTTGACCGGAGGGGTAGTACAAAGTTCATCTGAGGTCACAAAATATAATTGAAGAAAACTGCTGTTACAATGTTAATGTGGTTGTTTATACACAATGTGTCTATATTGACAGTTGTGTTAAAAATACTGTGATTGAATATTTTGTCAAATGTATATATATATGTATAATTTTTTTTTTTTTTACTTCTTATGAGACCAATATTTACACTAAACTATTGGTAGAGTTTTACCATTATTGATTGATTGATTTACCTGATTACCAATCTGTCATTCCACTGTTATTCTGAAGTCAACTAACACTAAGCACTAAGAAGTGTTACTAGCTGCATTAGAGACATCAAGCCGTGGCTCTTATCTAACTTTGTACTTAATCTTCTTAAAGGGTGCTGAAACTGACATGTCAAGTTTCGGTTCAATTACTTTGAGACAAAGCTCAAGTCAGGCTCTTTTTAAAGTCGTACCGACTTTTTGCTTTTATTAGCTCAAGACTGGACGATTGTAACGTGCTTTGTATTGGCATCTCTTGGCGCCTGCAACTTTTTTAGCTCATCATCCATTACGCTCTCCACTGGCTCCCAGTCCAGAGTTCTTTTTAAACTTTTAATATCTATTTTCAAAGTTCATAATGGACTTGGTCCACCTTAATTATGTGAGCATTTAACATTACGGGACCAAGAAAGATTTCTGAGGTGATCGGCAGCTCAAAGTACCGAGGTCCAAACACAAATATTGGGATGACCAGGCACTGGCTGTAGCTGCAGGCTCTGGACCACTGACCTCTGACCTCTTTAAGTCAAAACTAAAAACCTTCCTGTTCAGACTGGCTTTTAATCCTTAGCGGTATAGTGTCATTTTTTTCTTATTTCTCTTAAGATGTAAATTTTAGTGCTGTTGATTTTTGTTTTTTTATTCGATATTTTCTTCTGTGTCCTTTTTATGTTACTGTATTGCTTTTGAGCTGAGAAACACTTTGATCACCCTCTGGCGCTGTTGATAGATCTATTTAAATGAACATTGATTGATTGATTAATAAAAGCAGCAGTAATTTGCACATTAACACATTCAATTCATGTTATTTTTGTACTTTTAGTCACCACAGAGTGTGAGATCATCCAGGTGGCCGCGGTCCACGGAGAGCGGGTCTTTAACGTGTACATTTTGCCCAGCAAGCCTATTGATGAGGGGGCCACCAAGGTGACGGGCTTCGCCGTCAAAGATGGCAAACTGTTTTGTCGGGAGGATCTGAAGACCACCACGCCTCTGCTCGAGGCTCTAAAGAGCTTCATCGCCTTCCTTCGCTCCCTCGGACAGCCCGTGCTGCTGGTGGGCCACAATGCCAAGTATTTTGATTCCCTCATACTGAACAGGGTGCTGGAGGAGTCCTCGCTCCTGGAGCAGTTCCAGCAGGTGGTCTCCGGCACTCTGGATACTCTCCCACTGAGCAGGGAGCTCTTCCCTGACCTGCAAAACCACAAGCAGGAGTTTCTGGTGAGGCACTTCCTGGAAAACACATATGGAGCTCACGATGCTGAAGAGGATTCCAGAATCCTGCAAGAGCTCTTCAAGCACTGGAACATCCAGGATCAAACCATCTTGGAAAAGCATGTCTTTTAAAAAAGAAAAAAAAAATACAGAAGTAATATATTACAGAATCAGATGTTGTGTCACGTGCACATTTCTTGATTATTGTATCTTCCTTGTTTAATGCTCTGTCGCATGTTTGATGTTAATGTGAGAATCATTAAACTCTTATTGAACAAACAATCCTGATATCCATTAACTTGCACCAAAAATCTCTCTTCAATTCAAGTTTAGTTGCTGAGGATCACTCACACTCAGGTAATGAATCAAGGTGCAAATGCATTGAATTAATTATAACAGATGTTGAGACAAATACAGGGTGAATGAGCAAAATCCTTCAGGTAAACAACATCCCTCCCCCACGGGAAAGTATGCTGCAGCAGACAATAAATACATGGCAGCATCAGTTCGCCCTCAGGACTTCCACAACTCTTTCTCAATTAGTGTCGCCCTATGGAACAGGTGAGGTGCAAAAACTCAACAAAAAAAAACAACTTTTGCTTTATTGATACCCATGTTTATTTCACTTTGTTGTGACTGAAAGGACTTTTTTTTTTTTTTGTGAGCAATGGCAGCAGATCAGAGTTAAGAGTTATTATGCAGCTTCACCTTGGAACAAGATCAGTTTGGTAGTTTTGGAGAAAAAAAAGAAAACTCCAGATATACAATAATGTATTTTGTACAATAATGTACTTTATTACTGAAGCCGGAGAAGAGAATGATGGTTGATCACTTCTATCAGCGGCCCCAAATTAGAGTGCTTGACTTCAGCGTGGCACTGGGGCCGGTAGCGGCACGATGCAGTTCCAAGTATCTCACCGCACACCTGTTCTGCAAATTCTCCGGGACGTCTGAATCGACATTACAAACCCAAAATCGTGTTCGTGTCTTCAGATCCCTAGAAATGCTGCTGGGAGGCGTTAATGCTGGCGGGAACTCTCCTGTTCCACAGATATGGTGAGTGTTACGCAGTATTCCAGTGACTGGGCGTCGTTAGAGGTGACTTGTATCACGGTGTATTGTCACTGACTTCCAACATGTATCACTGGATTGAGACTTTGAAATCTTTTTATGACCAGTTCACACTCAGTACACATGATATGGGTTGAGGTCCATTTTGCTGTTTTGTGTAAATGGGATAAATATTTATGATTTTATGACAACAAAAAGTATGGGAAACAGATCAAATTTTGAAGTAACACCCCCCAAAAATTCAGATTTGATTTTCTTCTGCCCACTGATCCGGGAATATTTCACGGGGGCTCAGCTAGTTGTTTTCTAATCTGACTAAAAACCTGATTTTCACATGCTAAATGTGTGCAGAAAAGACTTGTATTACTGATACATTGTATGTTTCAAAATGAACAAAAAAAACAAAAAAAAAAAAAAAAAAAAAACTCCTTTGCTTTCCTGGCATCGGCTGACAGAACAAGTATTTCACGCTGCAGACATACTTGATGAGCATGCACATCTGACTGCAGTCAACAACACGCATTTCTTCCTACTCAGAAAGTCAACTAAAAAAAATGACAAACTACAGTTTAGCTGTTAACATCCAAATGTACAAATTCAAAGATCACAAAGAAACTAATCTTCCTCCAGGAGGAACGCTCGCTGCCCTACACTGACTTCACAAAGGTCGTTTTATAGTTGCTTTTCCGCTCCTGGTTTCCTCTGTCCTCGCTGGCTACCTCCTGTTCTGACGGCTCTTCCTCCGGACTGGAGCTCGAGGTTTCGTCTGGGGATTCTTCATGCTCGACGGGCCTCTCTGGCTCGGGGAGTTTTGTCTCGGCGTCTGTTGGCGGCGAGGGCAACGACTCTGGCTCTGGGTCAGGCTGTGGATGAGATTGGAGATTGAAGTGTGGATTGTTTAATCCAGACAATCTCTTTGAGTGATCAGATAAATCACGGTGGCGTCATCGAACCGGCAGGGTTAAGACAATTCTGTGGCCCAATAAATGCCTAACCTGCCACACAATACCAAAAACATCCCACACAAATTTAACTAATTTCTATAGTTTTCTTGCAAACGCCTCAAAACTCATCAACACTACAGGCAGCAACAAAAATAGATCCTGAAATTTTCTTGCAAACACCTACAACTTTTAGAACTTATGCCCCCAAACACTCACTTTTTATCACCCCTCCTCCTGGAAAACCAGTGAGACCCCCAGTGGTCACAACAAGAAACAGCAGCAAATATAACAAAACTAAAGTTAATGTCAACTTAATGGCTTTTACTCTGCTGCTCAACCACGACAAGACGCTCCAGTACTGAAGCGAGCAGATTACCTCGGTCAGACGTTTTCTAGTTTGTGAAATAAACAAAAACTCAAGTTTCCCATGACGTGCCTCGTTGTGTCATTAATGCTTGACTGACATGTCAGCTCGTTCTCTGGCCGTGCTTTTATTGGCCGGACGCCGGCATCTTTGATGTGATGTATTGATGCACCCCATTATTAATAAAATACTAATAAGGCTGCAAGTTTCACACTACTGTCCTAAATAATAAACCGACTGTGTGACACTGCATGAGAGTGTTAATTCATGAGTGAGTCAAAGAGAAAAAAGACAAAAACACCTTTAACTATATTCTCAAGCATAAACACTTGATTCGTAAGTAAAAGTGTAGATTTCAGTCTAATTAGCATTATTCTGACCCAGGTGCTTTTCTATATGTACCTTATCATGTATTACAGTAATATCTGACCTGCAATAGTGTGTTCAACCTTGCGCCATTACCACTTTAACATTAAGACATTTAAACAGCGAGTTTCACAAACTAACAAGCTGCAAAGTGCACGTGCCATCTTCTTTTGTGGTGTTGAGGCTATTCCACACTGCTGGGACAAATACACACACACAATAATAGTGTGTGTATTACACTATGTCCAAACATGCATTACAGTAGTAGAGGCTAATAAAAGTGAAGTGAAGTTCCTGTGCACACTAATGCAGTTCACTTTTTTGAACACTAGATGTTGCTGTATCATAAAGTTTGTCTGTCTCAAGCAGCTGTGGGACCTCAGAGCTCAAAAAGGTCACAATCCTAAATATATAGGGACCTCGGCCAGAAGGCCAGGACCCTATTGTAATTGTAAGGTTTTTTGTTTCTTATTAATATTATCGTTATTATTCCAGTGCACCAGGGACTCAAACCCAAATTTGACCCCCTAAACACGTTCAAAAGCTCACCAAATTCGGCACGTTCATCAGGACGGGTGCATAATTTCAGAAAATCTAACCATTAACCCCCAGAGTGCCATGATGTGCTCTCCTGTGCCACCTAGAAACACTAAAGAAACACAATTCTTGCGGGCCACCACGGCCCGCAAGAATTGGTCTCATTGAGAGCTACAAATCACGCACTGATACCCCTGACCTAAATCCAACAGAAAGTCCGCAATTTGCCTTTCAAAATAACATTTTCACCCAAAAAGGCCCTCGTGCAAACGCATTTTCCTCTGAGGACGAATATCGTACCGGCTTCAAAACACAATAAAATAACAGAGGAGACCCTTCTGGTCAAATCCTCTGAACAACTTTTTATGTTATCGAGTGGTTTCCGTTTTATTAGCCCTCAAATTTCGGAACGTGGAATGCCCCCGTATGCCTAATGAATGATGAATGGGGAAATGGAAATTTCTCCTCAAAAAAAGCAGTGTTTGAACACCGAGGTCCAGGCCAACACTGTTTGCAGCTTTAATTAATACATGAGTTTTGACATGACATGTCAGTAGTCAATACATGAGCTTACTTTACTTTTACATGATCCGGCAATTGGATCAACTTCTTTCCTTGTTACCTTTACAACCAATTTTACTGTTTATGGTAGATTAATAAAATGTGGGGGCTGTAGTAATAAGTATTCCGTATTATATAATATATGAAGATTCTAAAAATCTTTTAAACATAAATACATGTTGCATATTATCATTCTTCATTTTGAAATGGTGCAGATCAATGTGAAAAGTTCACAGATGCTGTTTTAAGGATCCTCATGACTTTTGAGACTGAGTGCGGTGCTGCAGGGTAAACAGCTGTGCAGAGACGATCGTAATGGAGCTCCCGTTGTGCTCTGCATCTGCACCAGGATGCCCAAAGAGATTTATGTACTCCTGGAATCCTTTGAATTATGTTTTCTTTTCTGGAATGATATCCTATACCATCAAACCAGTGGTGACCCTCACAGGACCAGCGATGAATACACTACGTTGAGTTAATAAATTATTATTAGGGGAGGAGAAAGCCTGTCAGCTGCAATGACACTTCTTCGGTTGATGGATCAAAATGGCAGAACCAGGTAGGAATGTGAACTATAACAATCTCCAGAGGAATAAATGTACATCCTGGTCTACTTTAATCGGTGTGAATGCAACATCAGTTTTTATCTGCAGCTGACGTCTTCCTGTTTCATTTCAGGTGGTACCCATCAAAGACCTGTTACTTTGAATCTTTACTGTATGTCAACAGTGTGGCCCTTTTAACACTATTCAGTAAAACTATTGGGAGTCTCTCCCATTCTATTGCATCTCCTTGAAGCCTCATGACGCCTCACCTCACTGAAGCCGAGCCCGCAGTGTCTCCTGTTGCGGCCCGACAGCTTCCCGTCCATGCCCTGCTGGTACTGGATCTCCAGCTGCTCGTTCATCTTCCTATCTTCCTGCCCTGCAGAGGAGACACCAGTCACAGCAGGCACACCCAGCCAACACAGGCCCTATCCAAGCCTGGATAGATCTGTGCGGCGGAGGTGGAGCAGGGAAGCCGGGTTAATCGCTTACAAGGCATCAAGACGACGCAGCATTGGTAAGTCAGCATGGCGCATTAACATTGGACACAACATACACTACAAGCTACTAATGCCAGTGGAAAAGAACCTTACCACTACGAAAGTGGGACGTAGACTTGTGATCCCCGATGACAAGGCGTCCGGTGTGTTCCTTCTGAAAACCAAAAAAAAAAAAAAAAAGACATTAGCATTACGCACGTAAACAAGCCTTTTATTGTTACTTTAGCTGAAAAGTAATCGATCCAACGAACCTTACTGGCACCCATCAACCGGAGAAACTTCTGCTTCCTCTCATCGCTTCCCAAATCAGCAGAGGCCCACTGGGTGGATCCATCCTGTCAAAACAACACACTACTATCAAACGTGAAAAGAAAAGTTCCATCAAGAACATCAGATCAGCAAACTCCTTGTGTCGTACTAGAATTAAAGAAAAAAAACAAAACAATTTTCAAGCCAAAAGCCTTAACCAGGCCTTCAGCTGATGACTCAACAAACATTCATCCATTCAGCTCATTTGACAGATGTTCAAATCTTTTGTCAACCAAAAACACAAAGTGAAAACTAATATCCAACATTAAGACAGTTAATAATAACCTCGTTGTGAAAAAGGAATCAGAAAGCGAGTTAGTGGCCTCATTGGAATAATGGAGACTCAAATATTTCAGTTCACCGACTTCAATCCAGCTTATGTATTTAAGTAATCAGTAAATATTCAAATCAATATGCTGTCAAACACATTCGCTGGCATGTTTCATGCCCACGCTTCAAGGATGATGAAGATCATTATTGATGTTGTTACAGGACAGTGTTAGTGGTGAACAGTGACTGTTGTAAACGTATATCCCTGTGCAAGCTTATTTCATTTATTCATCATACTATATTAATCCCCCTTTGGGGAAAGTTCTTCACCAAATTGATACATTAGCCTGCAGCCACAGCACGGCGCTCGGGTAGAGGAGGTGGGGACATGCATTTAGGACCACGCACAGACAGGGGGTCCTGTCTGGGGTCCAAACAGAAAGGTCCTGGCCTGTATTTCAACCAGGACCTTCTTTGTGTGAGGCAACAGTGCCAACTGCTGCGCCACCGCAGCCCAATAGACACATCGGTGATGTGATGTAATCAGTACTTACTCAAGTGAAGCAGATGCTTTGAATAAAACTGTTAAAGTCATTCCACTCTATGAAGTGAAAGAGTTTGCCACCAGTATGTGGTACTCCCTCAATAGGCTTGAGTGCTGTCGCCTCACATCGAGACGGCCATTGGCTCAATTACCAGCCGGGTGTGGAGTTTGCATGTTCTCCCTGTGTGTGCGGGAGTTTCCTTCAAGTACTCCGGTTAAACATAAAAAATAAAAACGCATGTGAGGTTAATTGGTGACCCCAAATTGTGAATGTGTGTGGTTGTCCCTCTCTGTGTGTTTTGTCCTGTGATGTACTGGCGACCTGTACAGGGTGTATCCTGCCCTCGAGTATAGGTTACTGGAATAGGCTCCAGCCAGCGCACTGCGACCCTGAACACGACTGAGAATTTATAGAAGATACATGGATAGATTAGGCCTTTTCTGAGAGGATGTGGGCATATTTAACTGAATATGTCACTTTTATTCAGATCATTTATTTCTTTTTACCATTCCCCAACTTCCTTTTCCCCTACAGGAATACAGACTATTTCTCATTCAGGTGATGGACATCATCAAGAAATTCATCTACGCTGATCTCTCCATCCAAGTTTCCTCCCATCACATGTTTTTTTTTTTCCCACTTCGAGCATCTTTTCTGCAAAGGACCATGCGGAGTGTTTGTTTCTACCCACAGAGGCATTCATATAAATAATAAGTTATTTTGTTCCCTTTTATGTGTAAAAACAAATTCTAGGCCATTATAATTTTACATAACTTATTATAATGAGGTGTCTAAATGGGAAGCGTCTATCTGAGATGACACATGTCAGTTGATCTCAATAATCTGCTGATGATATAAATGCATACCGACGTTTTATTATTATGGATGGAAAGTCTGTTTTTGACTTTTTGATTTTGGCTTCTTAGTTTTCCTCCACAAGATGACCGACTTTAGTGTTATTATAACTACCTACAATCTGACACCAGAGCAATTGAGTGAATAACATAGGCGTTATTAAATGTTGCAACTTGTGTTTATTGACATCGGTTATAGCAAATGCTCGACATTTACATTCTGCATGCAATCTGTGAAGACCTCATGTAAAAAACACTGTTAAAGTTAACAACCGATCACTTTTGTCTCAGCATGATGTGATGTGTGATGTAATTTTAGCGCTATCTGTGGAGGAACATCAACTTTTCGGACAAAAACGTGTTCAGATTTCATGATGTGAGCAGCAATGCTAACGGGACGCTAATCCACACTATGTCCTCTATAGCGTTTAAATACCGATTTTTTTCCAGTTTATATCAATTCACTCACTTGACTGGGAGACGCGGGGCGTTTTGTCCCATGCCTGTCCTCTGGAGAGCTCATAGTTATAGACAATTTCAGTAAAAATTACTGAGGAAATATGGTGCCACTAGCATGAAGCTAGCAGGACTTGTCAACAATCAACGACACTTCCGGTCTCTTCGTTCGTCTTTCAGCCACGTGTGTGAAATAACGTGCTGCCACTAGTGGTAGAGAGGTAAAACTGCAGGTCACTTCGTCCTCAATAAACTCTCCACTGCACTGGAAATGTCATGATATTGACATTTTTATTTATCTATTTTTCAGCAGAAAATAAAATCGAAAACATATGAATGTTTCTTAATCTTCAGAAACGGAATACTGTAAATATAGACTCAATACTGTAAATATTGTAAATATCACTGCTTCTATGTGTATTTGTGCCCTTCTGGGTCTCGTGTACTTGGATATGTATATGTACATGCAAACATACATACCTCCATACATATTTACCTCGTTATCTATCTATTCTCCTGTGAGCAACTGTCTTAACTGTTTAACCATTTTTGTAATGTGGAGCTGCTGTGATGACTGAATTTTCCCAAGTGGGATTAATAAAATTTAACCTAATCTAATCTAAACAGTATTTAAAGTGTAATCTTCAGGAGTATGCGGGCCATCTGAAGGTAAACACTGCAATGGCCTTTTTGATAAACTTGAAGGTGTAAATATCAAAATGGGGAAAATGTTTTTTTTTTCCTTTGTTCATTTGAATTGTTCTGAACAATCTGTCACTAAATGGTTGTTTGATTAGTGGAGATTGGTGAAAATTTTAAAAATAGATGGAAAAAACAAAGAAATCGAATTTTTAATAAATTTGTGGGACCCAGCTATTAAATTCTATAGAGAAATCATTGAAATTGCTTTCCTCTTTGGATTTTTTAAGGCTAGATCATTTGATCATCTCCTATCCAAATGGAATCCTTATTATTTAAAGTTCATATGGTGTGTCGATTCTTATCGAATCATCAGCGAGCTTCCTCTGCTCGTTGTTCAATGATCCTTTTATATTTATATTTTCATGACGCTAATATTCATTGGTCTTCTTTCTTCTCCTGCAAAGCCAAGTTTTATTTCTTTATTTTCTTATTTTATCCAAATCAAGTAAAGAAAAATTATTGAATTTGATTTTTATGGAACTTTTCCTGGTAAATCTCACTGGCTTCCAGTTTAACAACATGTTTTTGATTAAAAAAAAAATATGGCTGTATGTATTTTTTAACTAAACAGATTTAGAACTTGTCAAGAATTCTGAAATTCTGCAGAAAAAAACTTATTATCGTCATCATTTCTTTTAAAAAACATTTTCTTTCTCTTTCAATATTCTTGTAATAAAAACTACATTCTATTTCCGATAGCCAACACAATCTGATGGCTGTAGACGGATTCACTAGATGAGTTGATAAGCTTCTTAAAAACCGCCAAAAGGT
The DNA here is from genome assembly GCA_900302745.1 of Parablennius parvicornis. NCBI lineage: Eukaryota > Metazoa > Chordata > Actinopteri > Blenniiformes > Blenniidae > Parablennius > Parablennius parvicornis. The sequence goes on along the minus strand of OMNM01029720.1, from coordinate 2,562 downwards.
GGCGTCAGAGTAAATGCAATATCTCTGCAGTCCGGAATCGCTCACACCTCCGACAGGACGCAGAAACTTAATCGAAGCACGACACAACAATCCACACGTTCGTTTTATTATTCATCTCAGGCGATTTCATATGTTTTAAAGCTACTTGAACCCAACCAACCCCTGCAATATTCCTCAAAAACAAATTACATCCAAGTAACAGATCAAGGATAATTTTATTGACAATAGAAAAAAATAGAGACAATTTTCAAAAACACGAACCAATTCAGTCTTTATTTCAAAAACATTGGTATAATCTTTATTAAGTTTCGTGATTAGTTACTAAATGATAACTATCAAAAAACAACTTTTTGGCATTTACGGGCAAAAACTATTAGTTTTCAACAACAAAAGACGGTTATATTCATTCTGATTTAGAAATAATACGTTTCTAAAAAACCACCCTGACCGCCGCTGAATCTGGACAGTCAAGGGGAAAATATATAATTATAATTAGTTTTATTATCTTTAATTGTTGTAATCGAGATCCAGGATACGCACGTTCACGTGCGAGTCTACAGGCTGCATACGAATGGACGAATGGAGATGGAAAGAAAAGTTCAGTGGAAAGGAGAGTTGTTTTGTGTT
>OMNM01029710.1:7206-18583 GCA_900302745.1 Parablennius parvicornis | reverse complement strand
ACCCCAGTGGGGTCCACGAGTCCAGGTCAAAGTTTGGTGATCTGCTGTCGATGATCCCGGCTTTACAGCTTCAAGTCAAACTGCAAGAGTGAACCAGTATTAAATTGATTTACCAAAAGTTATATCCAGCTTACAACGGTTAAATGTAAATGCTGAACTGATTAGAGAACCATCCCAACCCCATTGTATTTGGTGTTACAGAAATTGAATTGAATTGAATTGAATTGAATTGAATTGAATTGAATTGAATTGAATTGAATTGAATTGAATTGAATTGAATTGAATTGAGTTGAATTGAGCTGAGTTAAATTGAGTTGGGGCTCCACGGTGCCGCAGTGGTTAGCACACTGTCACCACATGTTTTACATGTTTTCCCCCGTGTGTGCATGGGTTTCTTCCGGGTACTCCAGGTTCCTCCTACAGCCCAGCAACATGCATCTGAGGTGATGCATGTTGGTTAGTTGGTGACACTAAATTGCCCTGAGGTGTGAATGTGAGTGTGTGTGGTAGTTTGTACTTGGTCTGTGACAGATTGGTGACCTGTCCAGGGTGCATCGCCCACAGTGGGCTGGGAACCAGCGATCTGCAGCCATGAACGAGGTTGAGAGGGATAGAAGATGGATGGGTACTTTGGATTGAACTGAAATGCTGCTGCCATGTAGTTGCTGTCATGTAATTGGCCAGTAAACGCTTTGTATTAATGAGTAGTTCAGAGTTCAGGCTTCAACAGACTAGAAGTAAATGAAGTGAACTGGCTGTTTGCAGAGCTCTTGGTTAATTTCTGTATCTACTAATGCATTAATGTCTGTTATTCACTGTATTCAGGGTTAGAAATTAACTATTGTCGATAGATGTAGATATATATGGTAGATAATTAATTATTTTCTTTAACTGAATATTCAGTATTTTGGAGATTCAGCTTGGTATGTTTGATAGATACAATGTGACAGAAGCAGAATGGACCCATAGAAGATGATTTACTGTCAGACCTTGGGTGAGAGAAATGCAGATAAGTAATCTGTTGAGCAGGAAACTCGCCGGTGCTAAACACCCCGATCCCACATCATTAGAGCTCCACTCAGGGTCTTTGTCTCTGCGAGTATCACATCGAGATCACTCTGACCTTGTGTCTCAGCCGCCTTCCTGTTCCGGCCCGTGATGAGCGGAGCCAAGCAGGAGGGAACGTTCTCATGAAGATAACACAACTTACTTCCAAGTGTTTTCACCAAAATGAAAATCAGATGGAACTTCAGGCAGCGACTGAAGAGCGTTGGCACACTGACAACAGATACAGTCAATACGCTTCAGCAGGCTGGAGGAAGAGGTGTAAACAAGTGGAGGTGTCTCTGATTTATGGTTTCATTTTCAGTGAGTGGTGCTTTGACAAGTTGTGCTTAATACGAGAGCAGATGATGAAGCTGCTGGAAGTGATTCTAGTGAACAGTGACTCGCTGGTTCTACTGGACGGATCACAAGCCGCTACAAGTGCTGATAACAAGACGGTCAAACCCTTTAAAATGTCTCAGCATGAAGAATGAAGGAATATAACTGGAGCAGGAGAGCGACCTGAGCTGGAGCCAAAAGTACCAGAAAAAAACTGAGATCACGGCCCGTATTTAGAACTGAATGGAACCAGTATTCTCTGAAAGATTTTGCTCTCCGGAGTCACACGCAAGGCCGTAGCTACCATTAAGGACATCGAGGCCTATGCCTCTGTATTCCTCTGATGTGTATGTGATGAAATTTAAAACAATGTTTTGGAATTGGGTAGTTAGCATGTGAGTATTTCCACCAGGGTACCATAGGTGGCGCTGTATCTGCACAAGACAGCCAAACTAAACGTCCACGAAGAAGAGCGCAGCTGACGGTGAAACAACAGAGGTAACTCGTTTTAAATGTTGTACTCAATTCAATTCTTCTCCAAATAACAGCTGGGACACGAGTCTTCATTCAAAATAACACGGATTGTTCAGTTCACTGCTTATTGATGACGATGTTTGATTTGTGTGCGTCGCTTAGTGAGTGTATGCTGACAGACTAGTGACAGCTAATCCGTTCAGTCAGACTGACAAGTTTTACTTTATTCTACCCATAGCTTTAATAAATTCACATTCATCCTTTGTTGACTTTATTCAGACGATGAAGAGGAAGAACCGAACAGCTCAGCTCTGGGAGGGAGAGAGACAAGAAAAAGCAGAGAGGTGATGAAGGTTAGAGAGATCAAGCGTTCGTGTTATTTTACTAAACAGTTCAGTGGGTCAAATCTGAAGTGAATTCAGACATATGAAAGGTGAATATAAATAATCTGTGTGTTTTATTAGTCGGAAGAGGTGAAAGTTTAAGTGCAGAAGACAGCAAAAGGAAGAGGACAGAATGGATGAAGGATATGACGGAGGGAGTGGCTAGTAAAAAAACAACCAGGAAGACAGGAAGGAGCCTGACAGAAAGACAATGGAAGACAAAATAGAAGACTCAGAGAGCTGGAGGAGAGAAATAACAATAAACCATTAACAGAGAGAAACACTTTCTCTCTGCTTAAGCTTAGCATTAGCACTTCTTACCGTGATGACCTCAAATCAAAGTTTGGTGAAAAGCATTGAGACTATAAGATGAAGCAGGAGGAGAAACATCCCGGCTCAGATCTTCAGCTTCAGAAGGTTCTGCCTGTGGTTTAATCTGTACGTCAAAAACAAAAATCTACAAATGCAGTGTTCAGCCATGAAGGATTTCAAGACTGTAAAAATGCATTTTGGAGACCGCTAGGAGTCATTTCAACCCACAGGAGGATCTCCCTGGAATTAAATAGAAAAAAAGAATTATTTTCAATGTGCAATGTGAACAATCGTCATTCATGGAAACTAATTCATGTTGTTCCAGTGAGTCTTTGTGGTCGAGCTCTTGTTGATGCAGATGATGACGTCACTCTCCATGGATTCTAACACACACATATACATGTCATATACACATAGAAGTCCCTTGTGTTTTGAATATATCAACCCATTTTGAATTAATCTAGTCTTCATTTTGTTCTCTACTTTGTAACTAATGTGCAGGAGGATGAAAAGCGGTGGACCTCAGTATTTCTAAAACTCTGGCACACAAGTTGCTTTGTCACATATCTGTATGTTCAGTGAGGTTTTCAGTTAAATTGGCTTTGTGAAGTTGCTTTGTGAAGTAGCCCTCTCACAATGAAACTCCTCCCAGCAGCTTCCCGTCAGGGTGTTACAGGGTCCAGGCCCAGAAACGTGGCCGATCCGTCACCCTGCTGGCTGCAGTGTTTCAGATGCTGCCTTGGCGTGGGAGCCAGAGACAGCTCGGTCCCTGCCACCCGGACTCCGTACCTGGCTTTATAAGGCGTTAAGCCGTGCCAGAACCGGGCTATTCCTGGAGACAGAGCTCAGCACTTTGTACCCAGGAGAGCTTTGTTTGGACTGAGGCAGGAGGAGATGTATGACCAGCGCTGCCACACTGTAACCCTCCACAGCCTCTCATATTAAATCTTTATTATCTACACAGTCCAGCACTGGGTGCAGGAGGAGGACACACTTACTGCTTTTTATTTCTTTTTCTCGTGTGATGAGGACAAAGAGGAAGATGAACAACACTGGAATGGACATTAACTGAAACTCAGGCCCCGTTTACACTACAGACTTTTCAAGTGAAAATGCAAAACTTTCGTTGAGTTTTGGTCAATAACCGTGCTTTGGATCACTGAAAACGACACAATACAACTTTCTGAAAACACTCAAGTAGAGACTCTGCTCCTGGTCCCCACCTCCTGTAGTAATTAGTTCCTCTGCACATGCTCAGTAGACACAAGAACAACGTTTCCTCCAGAGTGTCATGACTCCTCCTTTAGTTGGGAGTTTTATTTTGACAGTCACGGTAATAACAATCCAACTTGGTAGTTTTATTTTGACAGTCACTGTAATAACAATCCAACTTGGTGGTCTGTGCACTAGAATGTCCGTTTTCTCTCATTGTTAATGTTTAGAGATCATTGCTCTCTGCTGCATGTGTGTGTGTCTGGGTTCATTACCAAAACAACAGCACACACTAGTGGCCTGGCATAATAACTACATAATTTTGAGAATATCGCAGTGTAAATGCTGAACTTTTCAAAACATAAAACAATGCATTTTCACTTGAAACGTTGTCATAAGCTTCTTCAGTGCCAGACATCGAGGAGTCACCTTCCAGCTGACAGGGGGAGGAGAGGGGCGGCCATTACTTCGTCTTTTTTCCACAGATGATTGTCTTTGCTGTCCACACCTCAAAGTCGATTTTTGGAATTTCCCCACTCTTGGACCTTTTTTTTTTAATCAACACTTTCGGGGCTGTTCGTGTGGATGAACAGCCAAAAACGGTGCGTTTACATGAATTTCTTCTCGTGCGGACGACCCCTGAGATTGCAGGTTTTGTTTTTTACCCATGATGCAATGGGGAAGGGGGGGTGCCGGCTCTGAGTTACCTCCAAGTTTATGAAAGACAAAGCACTGAATGTAGATCTTGTTCCTATGTGCTTTTATGTGCTTGTCTTTTCCTCCCTCTGAGGAGTTCATATGCACTTAAACATGAGAGCACATTAAAAATGTGAAGCTGACGTGGAGGTGGAAGATGGTGGAAGACTGTTAACTGGAGGATCCAGTAATGAGCAGAGGGTTCAATTCCCTGTGGAGCCGCAGCACTTAACCTGACTGTTCACCTTAAACCGCTTCATTAAGCATCCAGCAGTACAAATGTCCACAACGCTTCCCTTTCGGGGGTTTTGGGGCTGGAGACGGAGGCAGTCCAGGGAATCGGTTCAAGGTCGGTGCAGCAGGAACCATCTGTCTTTCATCTCGTCTCAAGCGAGTGCAGGGAGAGGAACAGCGCTGGGTAGAACTCTTGCTTCTCCTGCAGCTGAGGGACGAAATCACAACGACAACCAAGACGAGTGATTAGTTTAACCAAACCTTCGTCACGTCGCTGGTTGGCACCTGAAATATTTGTTGATTTCATGTAAGTCAGAGAGTTTAATAAAACTCTGACTTCAACTTTCAACTCCTCCAGCTGTTGCATTCTGGGTGTTTTCATAAACTCCACAACTAGTTTGACATTCACACAAACATATATTCTTTTTAAAAACGGGATGTAAAATATTCATATTAACTTCACTGCACTGGCTGCATGTCTCTTTTCAAATATATTCCAAAAATCATTTGATTGTTTATGAACTTATTAGACTTTAATAAATGTTGTCGTAATGAAACTCATTTCTATCGTTTATGGACTGAAAATATTGAATTCTCTCCAAATTTACGTATAATCAAAAACCTTGTTGGGACCTTTTTATTTGGATTATTATTCTAAATTCCCTTTTTTTTTTAATCCATCATTGTGGTATTTTCCAATATATTATTCTCATCTGGTCCATAATTTCATTGTTTTACTCTATTCTATTCTTATGTATTTTAATATTGATTTCATTTTATTATGACATTTGAATATCATAATTAATTATTTTCTCCTTTCTAAATTTTAACACATTATTATTATTATTATTATTTCAATCATTAAATCCATCTTCGTTTTTAAAATCCTTCTTGCAGATTTGAGATTTTCTTCTCAGATGATTCAGATTTTCCACTGAAACAGAGTTTCTGCTGTTTGTTTTGTGAAAATGTTTCTCCAGGCTGACGAGCCAATAAGCTTAGAAGAGAAAATACTAAAACAGAGATAGTGAGAGATTTGGTAAAACAAATTAAATGTGAGGGCCTGTGTTTGACGTTCAACAGTGGAAGGAAGAAAACTTTGACTCTTGTGGTTGACCCGGCGTTTGGAGCTTAACTCCAGCTCTTTCATAGATAAACACTCAACACTGTTTAATTGTGTCGTGACAGGAAAGCAAAGGGAGGCAATTAAAAAAGTGCTGCTGCACCATTTAGTCATATTTTCTCCGTCCAAATTATCTGACCACTAAAAACACAAAAACTCTGTGTGTGTGAGAAATATGGATTCATAGAGTGGAGTTAATTAATATTCACTGAGCAGGTGTGACGATCAAACTCGAAGTTATTACTTCATCTCACCGGACTTAACTCAAAATCTTGACTTCCAGTAAGATTTGTTGATTCAAACTTGTTAGAGTTCATGTCTTATATGAAATTTGAAAATATTCCTTGCTGGATCAGCTTTAAAATAAAGCCTGATCACAAACCTGAGCTACTTTTTTATTGTTGTTTGTAAAACATCGACCTTCTTTGCTTGGTCGTACACGTGTCCACTGTGTTTGTTATGTTTATTATATCAGATTGACTTTTTGTCTCATTATTCAAGCATCAAGCATTGGCTGGGCTGCAGTGGGATATTCTTTCTGATCTCTGGATACAGGAATGCATCAAAATTATTAGACCTATATGCCTTTTAAAGGCAAAATGCACCACATGAAATATTTATGAAATCATACCTCACTATGTGGTTATGTTGCGAGGGAGAGGGGAGAGTTGTGGAATTGACACATCATGGACTTTTATGAACTGTTTATATGATTTCAGGCGAAAATGCAAAACTTCCGTGGCATTGTGAGGGTCTGTTGACACGACAACGACGCTCAGAGGCACAGAAAATGCTTTTTTAAAAACTCTCCCACTCCATCACCTTAGAACCGGTGGAAAACAAAACTTTTCTGGATCACTGCTACTGCGTATGTGCAGCTCGGCCGCAGTAACTAGTTCTGCTCATGCGTGTACTCCCATTGTGAACGTTTATACCGTATTGTTCTTCGCAAGCATATGTGTGTGATTTCATTTTTTTTTTTTAAACACACAGCGCCAACTAGTGGCTTGGCATGCTTTTCTTTTTCTTATGTTTTCAAGTGTTTCTGAGGTTTCCGTGGCAACGGACATTGTTTTCAAAATGTTGCCATGTCAATGTAGAACTTTCTTAAAACAAAAACATAAAAATGATGCGTTTTCTCTTGAAATATTGTCGTAAACGAGGCATTAATCAATGGTGTCTCCACATGGCACAGCCGATGTGCGATTAACATGCTGTTGAGTGACGTGAGTAACAGCATGAAAACAATCTGACTTTGATGTTAGATGCAATATAGTGGAGCAGATAGCTGAAAAAATTTGGCATGCAAATTACTTATAGGCCAGTGATTTAATAAATAGTGTTAGTCACTCGAAAAGTCAAAATGGCTGCCATTTTTCAACATGGCGGCCATTGACACCATATTTTTGGAATGTTTAGGGCATCCTTTAACTTGATTATCCAATTTTCTTGACCTTAACATCGTTTCATACATTTCTGACACCTGGGAATCCGACTCTGACAACAGATGGCATCTGTGAATATTCTAAATGTGCAAATTACCACTTAGTGGGGCAGATAACTGCAAGATAACTGGCTATTGCTGTGCACAAGCAACTTTCTGGAGCCTTAGGTGAGAGCTCAGTTAGTAGTAAGGACTAGTGCCAGGAGTCTATCCAGAGGATGTGACTGACTTCTGAAACAAAAGTGCTCCCTCTATTACTGCACCCCTACACCCCGTGCCTTTTAGGTTGCATATCGGAAATGGTGGCCATCTTGAAAAATGGCTGCCATTTTCAAAATTCATTTGGCTAATGTTTTTTATGACTGATCATCCTATGGTGAATATACAGGCCAAATTTGGTGATTGTATGACAAAATTAGCGATTCTTCTGATATTTGCAGTTGTCTGCGCCACTAATACAAGTGAAAAACATTCAGACTGATTTTGAATTGAGTTCATCCAATATGTGATTAAGTTCACTGGTTTACCAAGATGACAGAGCACTTTTCCAGGATCCAAAAACATTCTGACTGGCGGCTCTGGTTCAGGTGCACGAGGTCATCATACAGCGATGTGATAAACTGCTACTTCGATCGCCTGCAGATCAATTAGACTTCTTTACCTCTGACAGTACGACACACCGCAGCTCGTAGTTAACGACAGCCTCGCTCAGAAGCAAAGCTACAGCGGGACATGATTTTGTGCAATGGAAGCCCTGACTTCCAGAAGAAGAAGTCAGTGTGCTGCTCGGTGCAGCTGTCTTCACTGGCAGCACGGACCACGGGGCTCTGGCTCTCACCACTGCTGTCAGATCAAGTCAGTAACGATCCCCTGGAAGCTGTTCAACAACCCCAAACCATCCGTCAGCCAAACAAAGGCCCGCCCACAGCATGGTCTGGCTCAGAACGCCGCCATTCATCGCGAGGGAGAACCCGGAGCAGCGGCCAAGCCTTTCATGGACACAGAAAGGATCTGTAACCAAACCGTGCTCAATTAAGGCGCTGATTTGCCCGGAGAGATAAGGGCTAATCAATCATCCATGGCTGGTCCTTGTGCAAACAATGTCAGGACGTGTCAGGGCGGCAGCGCCCAGCTGGAGTCAGCTGACGACTCTCAGACAAAGGTGCGAGGTTTAGCGCTGTCAAACGCTTCCACACAGAGCTGCTGTGTCAGAAAGCAGATCTGCTGCACAATCCAGAGACCACACACTGGAGCTTCTGTCCCTTTCTACCCTCCATGAACCAAAATCCACATTGGATGTGCTCCCGGTCCTATTTGTGCTTCGCCATCTTGCATCCAAACAGCAACACAAACTTTATGATGATCGCCAGTGAAATGCTGGTTACCGTCTCTGATTCATGCCTGTCACAATACATTTTTCAAAAGTCCAACGCGAGACCCATATTTAATACATTATGATATATTTTTGGGTCACGACCCACCGGTTGAGAATCACTGCTCTGGATTACCTCTGTCCTGCAAGTTGTCTGTCCTGGATGTTCTATGTTATTTAATCTGGATTAGCTGAAGTTACATCAGTTAGTGAAGGAAAAGGATGCTCTATAATCTGGATTATCTGAAGTTAAATCACTACCATAATTTCTGGACTTTTTTCATACACTTTGAACCCTGTGGCTTACACAACAATGCAGCTAATTTATGGATTTTTACGGGTTACTGGGGTTCATGATGCCAGATTTTACTTCCGTGTGTAGATAAATGCTGTTTTTAGCTTCTGTTTCTCCAAAACTTGCCCCAAAAATGATATTTCTGCTCTTGGTGACCTCGTCTTGTGCTGCTTTCTGTGATCCAGTACTCCAGCAACTGACGGCACTGTTGACAACTCCTCAGTAAGGAAAGTAGCTATTGGGTGTCTGAAAAGTCACTGGGAGATCTCTAAATGACGCCATCGCCTAATTTGCATAATATGAGCATTTGCAGTTTTGCACATAATTATAAGATACACTGTAGGAAAGAGGAGTAACGTCGTGGAAGAGACAAAAGTACGTAAAAAATCTCCCTAAATATGTTTAGAACTGCAAATGAGCTTTCTTCTGCTGATTCTATTGTTGTTTTTGTTTATATTTTTCGTTTTGTCATTGAAATAGGCCATCAGTTCTCCAAATAACTTCAAAACTAATACTTTGCTTAGACCACATGTGGTCCGATTGTGGCCCATGGGCCTTGAGTTGAGAATATGTATTTCTTATACCGGTAAATTAATAATATTTATTTTATTCTAACAGGGCTCCAGACTGTGTAATTTGAAAATCAAAACTAAAATACAAAAGAGAAAAACAACTGGTGCTACGCTGCAGTTGCCTGCATGATGTGAGGCTTGATCAGGAAAATGGTCGAGCTGGGTTTTTGGTTCTTGTCAGTGGAGGAAAGTATAAAGTCGCCAAACACTAGAAAGTCTCAACTGTAACACCTGAAAATCACTAGATTTGTTGCTGGTTGCTTTTCTCAAAAAAAGTGGCCAGACGGACCTGAACAGTCACCAGATTAAGCGACAAAGTCGCCGAGTTGCGTTCAGGTGCATCATGTAAAGTCGCTCTGTTGCACTCCGTGGACGAGAAATCTTCCTCCTCAGAATGACAATCGGCAAATAAACAGAGATAAAACACTCTGTGATTGTCTGTCTGTCTGTATGTCTGTATGTCTGTCTGTATGTCTGTCTGTGGGCTTCCCTACAGCAGGCGACGATGCGCGCGCACACACACACGTACACAGCGCTTTTTGTGGAAATTAATGAAAATATGAGCAATCCCTGTGTTTCTACATTGAAATTCCTGCCTTGTTACAATGTGGACACCTATGGCTTGTATATGTGCTTTTTTTTTTTTTTCTTTAAATATTTTGTGGGTGTGGCTTATATTCAGGTGCGCTCAATAGTGCGGAAAATACGATACTTAGTTACTATAGTGTGTCTGCTTTATAAGACGTGATCCAAAGCTTCTGTCGACCTTCGATCATTATCCAACAGAAGTGAACTCTCCTCTCGGGAGTCGGAGCAAACACATTTTCCATCATCATCATCATCATCATCATCATCATCATCATCATCATCATCATCATCATCATCACCATCATCATCTTCATCATCATCATCATCATCACCATCACCATCATCATCATCATCATCATCATCATCATCATCACCATCACCATCATCATCATCATCACCATCAGCAGCAGCAGCAGCAGCAGCAGCAGCAGCAGCACAGAAGCAGTCAGAGACTTCATCATATTTAGATTACTGGCAAAGTCAAAGTGTAATCTGTCTGAGATATGCTTTGTTTATTCAGTTCCTCCACCTTTGGAAAGCTTGGTGATAAACTGTGGATGGCTCAGCTCAGATACAAACAAAGAGATAAAACTATATTTTATTGGGATGATGTGCTGGAGTCGTCTGTCCTCTGGTATTATTCAGAGTGAATATTTATTTATTTACCAGAAACAGTTTTCCTGGGAAAGAGCTCCACTCTAGATATCAAGAGCAGAACTTTCTGTCACTGTTTTAAGGTTGAAAAAGCCACCAGTCTTATTACAAACCTCGTTGAGTCGTGTATAAATAGTCCGTTGGTGAGCTTCGAATGAGTCACTGGCAGCTGGTCACCTTTCCTCTGTGATCTCCATTTTTAGTGTGTAACATGATAAAGATCTGCCAGCGAGCGCAGCAAGGAAGCTGAATCATCCACCTTCTGTCTCTAGGTTTTTCTTACTTTTCCAGCTCAGACGCTCGTCTACAAACTGATATCTGCACGACACCATTAGCCAGGAACGGTGAAATGTTTTATTGACAGTCGGGGGAGAGAACGGGATTCTTCTGTATTTTCTGAGTTGCTGTGACATAAAGTCACATCATCAAGGCAGTAAAAGTTTTGGAGTCAAATTAAACTCTGACGACACAGCAGCACCGGCTGAAGATCCAAACCGCAGGATGACCTGGAATCACTCTACAAGTACAAGTACAAGTACAAGTACAAGTACAAGTACAAGTACTTGTCAAGTTCTTGTCTTGACAATGGTTCATTACAGGCAAATCAATTTCAGTGCTTCTTTCTTTTCACAGTG
>OMNM01029689.1:13488-24715 GCA_900302745.1 Parablennius parvicornis | reverse complement strand
CCAGCAGTAAGCACCTCCCCCGACTCTCAGCTTCTCCAACTCTAAACCGCAGGAGGGCCAAACTCATTTTACTTCAGAAGCCACATGCATACATTGCCATTTTATCTCATATTATAATATATAAATATGTAACTAAAACTCTAAATCTCTGTCTTTGTTTCAGTGCAACAAAGTATTCAGCTTCATTTTTATATTGCGGCAAATACAACACAGTCATTTCAAGGCACCTTTACAGAGAAAAACTAAACAATTCCAATCTTTCATGTAGAAACTATTTACATCTCTTGTTATATTTCAAGTATTCTGGCTCATTTTAATGAAGTAGTTTATATGCTATATTATTATTATTATTACACGTTTTGAATTTACTCTCTTGGGGCTGAATAGATGTTATTTTATTCTATTGACATACTTCAGTGTTTGAAGAAAGTTGTCCACATGTAGCTGGAACAAATATAGCCGACTCATTCATATGGCGATCTGAATAACTTGGCACCCTGGTGTAGACAAGCAGATCCTGATTCAACTCATCCACATGTGATTAAACCTGATGGTCTGTTTTGTGTTTGATAGTGACCCGTACAGCGACACACTGCCCAGGTAAACCGCCCCACCCCCCAGTGGACCCCTGCCTACCACACTGCGTTAATCCTGGTCAGTATCGTGAAGGTGTTGTTTGCGCTTACAGGAAGTGAACGCAGCGATGGATTCAATGAGTGAAATTCAGTTTATATTTGCAGTGGGACAATATGTATTTTTTTTTCTTCCCCGTTTCCTTCATATCAAATAATTGTGTGCTATGTCTCAAAATCTTTTTGTTTTCTCTTGTCTTCACCTCAAATAAAAAAAACAATTTGTTGTGTTTTGTGAAGTGAGTTTCACTCTTCAATGTTTCCTCTGTTTGTTGATTAAATTTGTTTAAAAAAATCTATTTATATACTGTATAATACCAAACCTACGTAATTAGAGTAATTAAGCACAAATCCTTTTTTTCTTGTCATCGCTTTACAGCGTAATATATTTTCGTCAAAAAACTTTCTTAAAGACTTTCGAGACTTCTGCAATTCTACTAACGTTTTACAAAAGTAGTACATTGGACTTCACCTCAGGTGGCATTTTTCTCCTCCTTTTTTTAGAATCTGTCTTTGTATAGGATTGCATGTTATTCCTGAGTCTGTGTGGATTTTCTTTCATTTCCTCCCGCGGGCCAAAAACATGTAGTTGAGGTTGATTGGTAACTCTGAAATTGCCCCTATATGTGAAAGTGACTCCTCAAAGATAGTTAATATTGTTTCTGCATCGTAATTGTGAAAAAAGGTCTCATTTTTTATGGTTATATTTTGCTGTAAAATGTGTATATTTGTTCAAACAAAGAAGTTGATGGATGAATGTTGTTATCCAGGATGTCCACGAGGGGGCAGTGTGAACAGTTCCACGAAAATCTTTTTTTTTCCTTCAATGTAATATGTGCAGTAGGATAATCTCTCTTTTTTTACATTTTTTTTTTTTTATTTTACAATGTTACAAATCTGATTTGTAAAGTCCTTCTGCAAATTTCTACTAAATTTGTAGCTTAAAAGCCAGACTGGAGCTGTAAGTTTTGGCCTTGTTTTCACTGCTGCTTAACAGAAAATGTTCAGTGCAACTGTTGTGGAACAGTTGATTTCTAAATGCGCGCTTTAAAAAAAATTTAATTAATATGTCTGATTATAAAAAAACCTAGCTCTCCTTAAAAAGAATGGTGAAGCACAGCTTTAATGTAATTTTCTGAGTAATAAAAGTTTCACAACAGTTGCCAAACAGGACAGTGAAAACTCAGCCACTGAGTAGACCACTTCACATGCTTTATTTCAGCACCCAAAATAATTAAAAACATCTTGATTTATTATACATGTACAAAATAAGTACAGAATCTCTCTTTTTAAACCATGAAAGTGGGTCTGCTTCAAATTCTTTTTTAAGAAACCCTTCGCGAAAAGACATCAACAAACAACATAAACAACAGAGTGGGAGATGTGTGCTGTTCTTTTTTTTCTTTTAGTGAAGAGAAGTTTGTTTAGTTTTGTTTTGTTTTTTCCACAGGGGCAAACAGACAGAAGGATCAACACTGAACAAACGGGCAGGGAACCAATATTGAACCAGAGTCACTTGCTTTTATCTACAAAGACATGATTGCATGCATAACATCTGCAGTGATCACCTCCGTCATCAAACCAACACTTAAAGAAAAGAAAACAATTGCACTGCATAGACAACAAGACATCGAGTCAATTGAGTAGCACCAAAGGTTCCGCAGGCATTAGTGGCAAAAATTACAGTATGACAGTGAATGTTTCACCATCAAACACCAACTGGACCTTTTTGAACTGGTAAATAGCACCTTTGACTGTTTTAAATTTCCCCCAATTTATGTGACGTTTGTCTTAATATACCATTTTTTTGTTGGTTTTGACTCGTTATGAGGTAGCCATCACATATTGCAATGAAGGTGAGCTTCTTTGTCGGGTCTTTGCAAAGTCTGACCAATGTTCAGGTGGTGTTTCCTTTTTCTTTCTTTCTTCTTTAATAGATTTAGAACAAGAAGACGCTACACACTTTTTACAATTTATTTAACACCAGAAAAATGGTACATATCACTTTGTTGTTTTCAATGTCCTTCTGCAGCGGTGGAAAAAAAATGGCAAAAGTCACCTGTGTTTCATTGCGTGAGCAGATCTTTTTGTTTCTCAATCTCCGGGGGGAAATTTTTTTTTTTACACAAGTATATATTATTTTCTTGTTGCCAGTGGAAACAATAGATTCTTTTTTTTAAAGTGTCCTTGTGGTTGGTTTCGGTTGAAGTTGCAGTCCCAGAAACTTCTCAAACACCGTCTTCAGTAGAGTGGTTTTAAGCATGTGGACCAATGGCAGCCGAATGAGTTTTGAATGCATAGAAAAAAGGATTTAGAGATGACTGCTAGAAAAAAAAACAACAATGTCATGTCCATATTTCTTTCATTTTTACAAGAAGCAAACGGGGCCAACTTCGACGCCAAATTCCTGATCAGGTGCACCGACATCCATAGGAGCAATATCAATGATGGGAAGGCGGGATGTTTTTGATGTCTTGTAGTCGATGACTGTCTTGCCCCATGAGCCAGTGTGTGACTGTGGGAGGAAAAAACAAAAACATAAGGGGAGGTTTAGAAGCCGCTCGGGGGGGTGGAATGACAGGGTCAGAGTGGTTGAGTGCGGGCGACTCACCGTGCAGCCATCCTCGCCGACGCTGTATGTGAAGCGGCTGTTGCCCTCGGCTCTGATCTCCACGTCGTTGGAGCCCTGGAGCAGCAGGGCCTTCTTCAGGTTGCCGGTGGCAGAGTCCATGTAGGCAATGCTGTTCTTGCAGTGGTATGTAACGTTCTGAGAGGCCTGGTTGGACATCAGGCGCATGAAGGTCATCTGGATGTTGACGTCCTCAGAATCGGCTCCGCTGCTGCCATACTGGAACTGTGGGGGGGAATGGAGAGAATGTCACTGCCTGGCGGGTTCAAACCTCGCAAACGCCGTTTTACATCTCATCTCATCGTCCTCTCACCTGGAATCCACCAGTCATGGACTCGCTGAACCAGACGTGCTTCTTCTCTCTCGCGTTCTTGCTGAGGTACCAGTTCTTCATGGGGATGGACTCGGTGGGGTAGATGCAAGTCTCACCGGTCTCCATGTTGCAGTGGACCTGGATGGCGTCCAGACCGGAGCCCTGGTTGGGGTCGACCCAGTACAGACCTGTGAACGCGGGGACACACAACAGTTCAGATCTCGGCTCATCGTTTTCGTCACATTGGACGAACTGGGAGAACTCGGCGTCTGCACGCACCGCTCTTCCACTCGGGGTGGCACATCTTCAGGTCACGGCACATGCGGGCGGGGCTCTTCTGGGTGCCGTCGGGGCTGCGGATCTTCTCAACCTTCTGGGTCAGGGTCTTGAGGGTGGTGTCGACCTCGTTGTCGCGGTCGCGCATCATGTTGGGGTCGTCGGCGCGGTAGCCTCCGCGCATATGATCGGGGGCCTTCTCCTGAAGAGGCTGGCTGACAAAGTCGAATCCGCTTCCGGGGGCGCCGGGCATTCCGGGGGGTCCGGGAGGTCCAGGAGGTCCCTGATATCAAACCCAGGCAGGTCAGAAACTGTAGAGTAAAGCGTCGGTGGAGGAAAATTAAGACTAGGTGTGTGACTTACAGCAGGTCCCATCTCTCCATTGCGACCGCGAGGTCCAGGGGGTCCGATGGGTCCGGGCATACCGTTCATGCCGTCCTTACCAGGAGATCCATTAGATCCGGAAGGTCCCTGTGGAGAAACCAAATGATCACTTGAAGGAAAAGAGCAGTAAAGTATGTTATTTTCCCTCTTTTAACTCCCTGTCTGTTTTTAGCAGCAGCCAATCCCTCTCTACTTCCTGCTTTTCGTAAATAATTCAGAAAATGTAATTATCAGTCTTTTCTGCGCCAGATTCGTCTCTGCACCGTCACCCCGACAACCACGCCCCATTACTTTGTTAGATCGCGGTTCATTAAAGTTAAATGTCATTGCCTTGAGGTGGGTCTGACCGATGTTTCAACCTTCATTCTGAAAAGAATTCTTTTGGTCTGTTCAGTAACGGTTGTACTCACTCTGGGTCCAGCAGGTCCGTTGGCACCAGCAGGTCCTCTCTCTCCGTGAGATCCCTGGAAGCACACGAAGCGACATCGTTCCATACGGTATTTCATACAATTTACTACTTTTTCCAGTCACACCAAACAGTGAAGATGTTATGATTCTGCATTATGTTATCATTTACTTTTGTCTGCTACTGCATTGTGTCCTACTGAATCAAAGTGTGTTCGTATTAATATGAAATTACGATCCTGGTGTCTGGTTCCTTTTCAAAACACACCCTGCTAAAAGTTCAAAATGTTTGCAGATGATTTACTCACAGCAGGTCCGGGCAGACCCTGCATGCCAGTGAATCCTCTGTGTCCCTTGTGGCCTCTATCTCCGGCCTCACCGGCCTCTCCTCTGTCTCCCTTAGCTCCAGCAGGGCCCTGAGGAAAGGTAACGCCAGGTCAAGATCACATCTTGCACCATCAGAAAACAGTCGGTTCATCAGTGAAGAATAAACTCACAGCAGGACCGCGCTGACCAGCGGGACCAGAAGGACCGGAAGGACCGGCGGGACCCTATAAGACAAGAAAAGCTTAAAAATTAGGATTGAAAGTTACCAGATTTGAATCATTCTGATGATCAACGTCTGGAGGGGAATGGAGACTTACAGACTCTCCACGATCACCAGTCTTTCCGGAGGGGCCAACGGCACCAGGGGCACCAGGAGCACCAGGGGATCCAGGGGGTCCAGCCATGCCAGACTCACCACGGTCTCCCTGCAGAAGCAAGATCACAAAGGCTCAGTTTGAATAGATTCAAAATTTGAAGCCGATATGACACATTGAGTCAAGTAGAAGATGTTGACCTTGGGTCCAGGAGATCCATCGCGACCGGGTGTGCCATCATGTCCCTGAGATCCCTGTAGACCATCAGCAAGGATCATCAGTAATCACCAGTGAATGCTGAATTCTTATGAAACGCTGGATGGGTTTGCAGTGTCTGTGAGCCTGTGCCATACCTCACGACCAGCCTCTCCAGGACCACCAGACATTCCAGGGGGTCCGGCAGGTCCAGGAGGTCCACGCTCACCAACAGATCCAGGTGCTCCCTGCTTTCCAGGCTCACCCTGATGGAAAACAAACCCATGTTACTCGTCTATAAACAGGTGAAGGAATTATTCAATTATCAGCGCAATGAGTGTCAGAAAGAAGACTCACTGAGGGTCCAGGCAGACCGGAGAAACCACGCTCTCCACGCTGTCCGGGGAGACCTACGACACCACGCTGTCCAGCAATACCTTGGGGTCCGGGGATACCGGAGGTGCCCTGCACAGGAGGCAGTGGCGGTCAGTTCACATGAACATACTGTAACTACAGAAAACAGCCTTGTAGGACGTTTTCTGGACATCTGACACTCACAGGGGCTCCATCGGAACCAGCAGATCCCTTCTCTCCAGGAGGTCCAGCAAGGCCAATAGCACCAGCCTCACCAGGGCGGCCAGCAGCGCCAGTCTCACCACGAGCTCCACGGGCTCCATCTTTGCCAACAGGTCCGAGGGGTCCAGGGGGTCCGGCGGGTCCCTGGGCAGAATCAACGAACATTCAAGAAGCTCCAACAAACAAGACTGACGGGGAAGTGGTTCCATCATCGACGTGGTTTATCTGCGTATGGTGGTACTCACAGAGGGGCCAGGGGGTCCAACTCTGCCAGCAGGTCCAGGGAAACCAGTAGCACCCTACCAAATCAAACGAGCAAATTAAAATAAGTGAGTTTTGGAGGGGATCAGAGGACAGAAATGCTTGATTCAAGATACGTACAGGAGATCCAGCACCACCACGAGCACCTTTAGCTCCAGGAGGACCGGCGGGTCCCTGTCGACAGAAATGTCATCAATGATACACAGTTCAGTGCTCTCACTAACTTTGTTGGGTATTAGAATACTTGCATTTTCTTTTAGAACTTGTGGGACAACTTACCTGAGGACCAGCAGCTCCAACGGGTCCACCGGGTCCAGGAGCACCAGCCTCTCCCTTGGGTCCAGTGTCACCAGTCTCGCCCTTGGCACCAGGCTGACCGTCAGTACCCTGAAATTGAGGGAACGAGAGAAAACACACATCAATGCAAGTCTTCAAATGGAAGCTCCATCCCAGGGGTCTGCTGCCTGTGGCTCTACAGCCACATGTGGCTCTTTAGTTCCTCTGTGTTGGAGCTTTCTGAAAGTTATATGTAGAACAATTTGCATCCTATTAAAATCTCTCTTTCAAAAAAAAAAAAAAAAAAAGTCCAAAACTCATAACATTGCTAAAAAAAAACCCCAAAATGTCTTGTGGATTGGTTTAAAAAATGGCTACAAAATCAAAAACACCTAAATTAATTCTAAATCGCAGTCGTGAAACACGATCGTTGATGATTAAACGTGTCCTGTGACTTCAGAAGAATTTTATTCGGTGGAAGGAGATGAAAACGCTCTCTTGATGGTAAAGGTTACAGAACTTTTTTTTTTTTTACTCTGTGGAAGGTGATAAATGTGAGTCTTACAGGAGGTCCAGCAAATCCAGCAGGTCCGGGGGGTCCGCTCTCTCCACGCTCGCCCTGTCAGAGACATTGACGTTAGAGTCAGGTTCCATATGAAACTATTCTTATATGGATCGGTTTGTGTTTGCTGGTGTTTTTGTTAAACACCCGAAGGTATAAGGACTTACAGGGGCACCACGGGGACCGGTGGGTCCAGCGACTCCAACGGGGCCACCCTCACCCTAAAATCAAAGGCAAAGGAAGATCGTCAATTCACATCAATAAGGAAATCATCCCGAAGGTTAATGAACCTGCAGAGTTTCATCTCACCTTCTCACCCTGGGCACCAGGAGGTCCGGGGGGTCCAATAGCACCAGTCATACCACGAACGCCATCTTTGCCGGCGGCACCTTCACCTCCCTTGGCGCCAGCATCTCCCTAAGTGAAGAGTTTTGAAGAGTTTCTGGTTACCGACAATGTAAGTAATTTTACGACTTTTACATTTGTATCAATGAGGGAAAAAAACGTTCTTCTGTTTTCTATCAGACTCACTCTCTCTCCCTTGACTCCGGGCAGACCACCAGCTCCACGCTCACCGGGCATTCCCTGCATACCGGGGGCTCCAATACCACCAGGGGCACCGCCAGCACCGGGCTCTCCCTGCACAAAGATTAAAAAGACATGGTTATCATCCAGGAACAGTTAAAATGACGAGAGCATCCAGTCCCCTTTTCGCTTTTATTTTGGAGGGGTCTTCTGTTTTCCAGGATGAAAAGTTTGCGCAGGTTTACAGAATAACTCATGTGATGGATATGAAAGTGAGAAATCGGAAAAAGAAATTCATAAGCTGCAATTACTGACTTTCGGCAGTCAATGTGTTGATTTGGCAGCAAAATCAAGTGACAAACCCTGAAAGTGTGGAAAAGTCATGTTTTGCTTCTATGAAATGTATGAAAATATAAAAACCCCTTCAAATTGTAGAGGTGGAATCTGATGATTATTTACTGTTGCAACAAGGAGAATCTCTGAATTACATCATATTTCACTTTGTCCATGATTCCCATGTCCGACCATCTTGTGGTGAATGTGTTTAAAGTGTGTGTGGACTTGACCGAGAGTGGTTCTATCTTCATTTTCTTCAGAAATGTTTTTTTTTTTTTTTTTTTTTTTTTTTGCTTTACTGCACTGACCTTGGCTCCATCGTTACCAGAGGGTCCGGGGGCACCACGGGATCCGGTTGGGCCAGCGGCACCAGGAGCGCCGCGCTCTCCAGGGAATCCTCTGTCACCCTGAAGAAGAGAGACGGACGCCGCATCAGTCACCATACATTGTTTAAAGCGGGATTCAAATCTCGGTTGGAATCACTCTTGGTACTCACTCGGGGTCCAGATGGGCCGTTGGGTCCAACCTCACCAGGAGCTCCCTGAACAGGAACAAGCGCCAGTGAGTCATCATCACTACTGTTAGTGCTTCAATCTACTGAATATATTCAAATGCTTCCAATTCGTACCTGCTCACCAGGCTTGCCAGTCTCACCAGTAGCACCTTGGGGTCCGGGAAGACCCTACACATAAATCAAAGGTAAAAAGATGAATGATTCAGTAGAAGAAATGTTGAAGAAAACACACAAAAATAATCGCAAAATTCTTACCTGGAATCCAGGAGGACCAGCAGGTCCCTGCTCTCCCTTCTCTCCAGCAGGTCCCTGAACACAAACGTGACAACGACGGGATGAGAAAACCACTACACACCGAGCCTGATCGGTAAAAAAATATCCGTCAAAACAGGTGAGGTACGTACAGCAGGGCCAGAAGGTCCAGGAGCACCAACATCACCGTCTTTGCCAGGAGCGCCCTGAGGACAACAACATCATCATCATCAGATATCGTCAGCTTTTTTTAAGGTCCCTCGCATTCACTCTTCAACCGTAATTATTAAAGAGAAGAAGTACTTACGACAGCGCCAGTGGCACCACCGGGTCCTCTCTCGCCAGGCTTTCCACCCTCACCCTGAAAACACACGTAGCCACACTTACATCTGTTCCAAACTCCACCTGCATTAGCTACGGAATATCTTCACTTTTTTTGAAACAAATAAGTTTACCTTGAAAACATGAAAGCAATTGCAGACAAATTTAGAAAAAGTTTTCATGACCTCCTTAAAGGTAATTTTTTTTATATACATATACATATTTTCCAGAAAATGTGATTACCTGTCAGTGATATATGAATGATTTGATACCGACATGTGTTAAATTGACCATGTAACTCAATGAGTGCCGTGTGAAGGTTTTGTGTCTTGTGATGACTCACAGCTGCTCCCTTTGGTCCGGGGAATCCCATAACTCCAGGCTGTCCTCTGGCTCCAGCGGGTCCAGGGGGTCCGGGGCGGCCATCTTGTCCAGAAACACCAGCAGGTCCAACTTTGCCATCGGGGCCGGGGCTACCGGGGCTGCCGGTCACTCCCTACAGAGAGCAGGCCTCACGTGAGCGTCAGAAAAACACTGATTTTTTTTCTTCTTTTTTTAAAAAAAAAACATTTTCCTGAATAAATCTGCACTCTAACTCACCTTGGATCCAGGTGCACCAGGACCACCGGGGTTTCCGGCCTCACCAGTGGCTCCTTGGGGTCCCAGAGGTCCAGGGGCACCACGCTCACCGGGGGCACCCTGTGGTGGAAACGGAGAACAGTCATGAGAGATGATACAAAGGTAATCACAGTCTATACATATACAGATTGTTCTGTATTACAACAAGTATTGTTTTTGTTTTAGAGCATCTTAAGCTTATTAACGGTGAGTTTCCGACTCGCCATATTTAACTGTATGTAGCTAATGTTCACTTTGGCTAAAGCTGCTTAACTAAACTTAAGTCAGGAACTAAAATGATTTTTAACCACATTTTTTTACATTTTTAAACAGGTGATAAAACGCTCAGACGGAATATTTAACATGATATTCATCTCAAAACTTGTTAGACTGAAACAGGGAGTTTTGGTTCAATATTCAATATTGATCCTTATTAATAGTATTATTATTTCTCATGGATAGCTTTAACTATCATCTGTATTGATCCTTCCGTTACGACACTGAATCCTCCTCATCAAGATCAAAACGTGAAATGAGCCAGTTTTGGGGGACGTACGGAATAAAAAGTTGAAATAACTGGTGAAATTTTAAGCATTTAAGTGAAAAGTTGCCAGCAAAAAAATGAATATATAGTAACTTAGTACTAATATATATTCAAAATATACAAATATATTAATTCGTGTTGGATATATGAACTGTTTTAGCTGCTGAAAGCTTTTCTGAAATCAGGATTTGGATACATCCAGTTGGTTGGGAAGTGTTTCCATAATGTTTTGTGTGCGAATTGTGGATGACTTGACTCCTGATTGGTTGACTTATTGATTGATGGACTCACCTTGCCTCCAGCGGCTCCATCAGCACCAGGGAAACCACGAGCACCGGGGGCCCCCTGATGGAGAGACGGACACCACAACAATCAGCTCCGAGGTCAATCCCCCCGGGAATTTACTCAACACTTCACTAGATCGTTTGGAGGCCCCAAAGGTTGTTGAAGAAGAAAAACCTACGCGCTCTCCAGGGGGTCCACGAGGTCCGCCACCACCGGGCTCACCACGAGATCCTCTCTTTCCCTCCTCGCCAGAGGGGCCAGGAAGTCCCTGAACTCCGGCGGGGCCCTGGAGGAGAAAGGAAAACCAATCATGTCGTGGCTCGTGAGGCATGAAGACAGAATAGAAACGTTCAAAGGTGTTTTGTCACTTACGGTCTCTCCCTTGGCACCGGGCTCTCCCTTAGGACCAGGAGCACCAGGATCTCCCTGTTGGCAGAAATAGTAAAGTCAGTTCACGCTGGATCTCATGCAGCAACAGACATGCTGGTAACAAAACTCAATGGGGTACTCACATTGTTACCCTTGGGACCGGGAGCACCGACAGCTCCCTGAGCTCCAGCGGGACCACGAGCACCGGGGAAACCGGGAGCACCAGCAATACCAGCAGCACCCTGCAGGACGACACATCGTTGCATAAGAGGACGAACCAAACTCCATTAAAAAAAAAAAAAAAAATGCAGCC
>OMNM01029679.1:6119-20804 GCA_900302745.1 Parablennius parvicornis | reverse complement strand
TGCACGTTTGCAGTCACTGTGACAGCATCAGTGCAAAGTAACTAAAATCATAGTGTGGTGGCAAAATATTCAGTGAGACTGATGACATCCTGCAATCAGATGACTTTTCTCCTTCTGTTGTTGAAATGCCAGGTTTTTCTTTTCTTCTTTTTCAGTTCTCACCAGTTTACAATAAGTCCTCCCACACTCATTAAAACCTTTTTTTTTTTTTATGTAACTTTTTGAAGGACACAGATTCAAGTGACAAAAGCAGTCTTACAAATACATAGACTTTGTAGAGGACACTTTTCATCATCTGCACTAAAGTCCAAGCTGTTTGCCATGAAATGATTGTTATTCTAATATAAATCTACAATCCAAACAGACAGCTGTGTGGAATCAAGTGAAAAAGAAAAAAGGGGGAATAAGCCATTGTGACAGGCGCCTTCACACGCTCTCTACACATCAAAGCAAGTCGGAAATGTGTAATGCTGGCATGCATGACACTACGCAGGAAAATAATTTCACTGAAATTAATTATCACTGCCATACTTCTGCTGTGCGAGGAGCAACAACGAGGCAACAAGTGATTTCTCAGAGACATGGGGAGCAGCGTGGACTGTTTGTAGGAGACTGCTAATGTTTTTGCCTGCAGATGAGTGCCTGAAGAGGAATACTTTCATGTATGGATACGTGTTTGACTTTAGTAGCATGGTGGATTGGAAGTGTGGGGCTGGAGGGAAGGACATGGACAAAACGACAGGAAAGCAACTTGCTCATTAGTGCAAAGGGAGCGAGTCTGTTTGGGAAGAGATGAAAGGAGGAAAACTCCAAGCCAAGACAGATCAGAACAAAGAGTGCACCCGCAGCTACTGAACATCGCCGTGTGTTTCCCTTTTAGTGTTCTTGACATCAGGACAGTGATTACCTGTATGTACTGTTACCGGTTCGGCTAACCGTCAATGGAGCACAGCAGTTTTTAAAATTTTTTATTTATCCTGCGTGTCTCCACACCTGTCTGATCCTGTTAAACCGCAGCACGCCTGCTGAGCTGATCAGTGCCGTGACCCAGCAGACTGTGGGCAGACGACCATTCATAATGGAGTTTTAATCACTTGATAATAGAAATTAGATGGCTGTTGTTTGTGTGCCCACACCAAGGTGTTTACGGTTTGATCTTAAATCATTTCAATGCGTCAAAGGGAGCTCTTTGCATATCATCTAATAATGGAGAATGCTCAACAGAATGCCTCACATTTCTTTTTTCTTTGCTTCTCCAACCTCCCTAACAACCACACAGGGAATGACCTCCTTCCATAATCTCACATCTGATATGCTACTCAGCTGTGAACTTTCATGCTGGGCTTGTTCTTAATAAAGGAATCCTTCGACTTGGTAACAGCTCACCCCATGTGCGCGTTGCAAATGGAAAATATCCACGATTGCCTTGTAGTTCACAGTCTCTTCATTTGATCACAGAATGGAAGAGTCCATTTGTTTCAGTCGGTCCTATTGTTCAATCAAAATCTGCTGCTATTTTAACTTGTTGTGAAAGCTAATGCCATCTGTTAATCTATCTTCTATCCCTACTGAGGTCACTGGCCAGGTTGCATAGGATGAAAGACAGAACACAACCTTAACAGGTTGCCAGTCAATCACAGAGCTAATACAGACCTATAGATAATGTAATTATTATTATTATGTATTCTTTACATTTTTTTTAAATAGTTTAGTGATTTGTCTTTGGGAAATGACTCTTCTGCAGTCAACCCATCTAATTTATAGACAGCCTCAACTACACATGCTAGGAACAGTAGGCCTACACAACCAAAATCAATTTTTTTTTACCACAAATTTCCTAAAATGCCCTAACCGGTGTCAACGGTGTAAACAGAGCCCCAAAAGTGAAAAAAAAGTTTTGTGGATACACTAGTTTTTGTGGTGGTGTAAACGTGGTCTTAATCACAATATTGGATGTTGTGCCTGTATCAACCGTCAGTCCTTTTTCTTTCAATGGAGGCAGATTTCTGTCGCTTACCTTGAAAGAAAACGCAACGTTCTCACCATCAGCTGCATGTTTCACACCATCCCTCCTTTTACGCCCGCAGTTCTTGTGAGAGTAACTTTTGCAAAATGAGCACCATTGTCTCTGGTCTCTTTGGATGCCACATTCCGGTGCTTTATGCCCCTCCTGTCCTCAGTTGTAGCGCGTCATCTTTGCACCATCTCTCTGTTTTCCATTCAGTCTCACAGCCGACTCACCTGCTCTCATCATACGGTCATCGTTTTAACTGGTAGTAAACGTTTCAATACTCTCGTAGCTTCTCGGCTTGGCCTTGAATTCACTTAATGTTCTCTTATCATCAACATGTGTTATGCTGATGATAAAGGCTTAAAAAGTTTCTGGGAAGCCTTTCAGATTCATAGCAATCAGTAACCCATCACTTAATGTCTCTCTGGCATTTCGTAGTGCCATGATTGCCATCTCAGCACGACTAATGTAATCTGTGACACTTTCACTGTGTAGCCTTCTATAGGGATGTGAGCTCTGAGTACAAACTAATCACTCGCAGCTTTCCTTTACCTCCACGGTGATCCTGCAGCAACTGCAGAGCTTTTCTCCAATCATCTAGGTGATGAGTGAGAGGCTTTTATCATCCAAAAGTTGAGTTGGTGTTTTCAGTCGTTCGATCGCCCTTGTCGTGTAAACAGACACCCAAGATGCAACAGAGGTGTTCTGTTTTCATTTAAAAATGTTCTCTTGTAACCCGGGCCTAATTTATTTATTTTTTCTTCATTCTAAAATGTACTAGCAACCAATGAATAAAAGGCAAGATTAGAGTAATGTAAGGCCTTCTTTTGGCGGCAGTTAAAAATCTTGTAACATTTTTGTTTTTGTTTTAACAACTCAAAAGACTGTTACAATAATCCGATCGGGAAGAGATACAATCTAATGAAAGTGCCTACAGAAGTGGGTGTTCTCTCATATGACATTAACTCTAACCCAGTTATTGTATCACTTATACATATACGAATACATATTATCATATCATATTACATCACATTACATTGTATTGCTATTTAAACTTAAGTGCACCCACTAATAGCAGCGGGCAGCTTTAATCTGGGGTGTGGTGAGTAGAATTAAGTGGGTTTATTGTATCTTGTCATATTGTTTCATATCATATCTCATTGCATAATAATGTATGACTTTATATTGTATTTCTTATTATAATATATCATAAGGTCTTTTATCAAGTGTTATTGCATGGCATGTCATCATATCTTTGAAAGCAGGACACAATTCAAAATGATTAAGTTTTGATATAACTACTTCTATCAAAGTAGAGAGCCATTTAATATCTTAATTTAGTTATATTGAAATTTTATAAACAAAAAAATTCCAAGGATTACCTTAATCAAAAAACAAAAAAACAAAAACAAAACATGAAAGAACAAAATGAAAAAACAAGAGCAATATATGAAATTAGTTTCCTTCCGCATCACGAATCACACCGTCTGTTATTTATTTGGATTTGCTTTAAGGTTTTCAGAGAGGTGCACATGCAAACAAAAATGGGTGATTTGCACATTCTCTATAATTTGTCGATTTGTTTGATAAAGCCATACATTCTTAAGCATTCCTAGGCTTCCTTTAACACCATAATAATTGTTCACCATTATTCATTTCCTCCATCTTTCTTTCTTTTTTTTTTCTTTTTTTTTCATCTCCCACCTGCTCTTTTCTGTACTTTTATGAACTGAACAACTGGAGAAATTGTGGTGACAAGTAATAGTCAACCAGGTGTGCAGGGAACAATGCAGTAATAGGTAATCTCTTCAGCAGGTTGTTCAGTGGCTGCATACATATCAAACGTTAAAATAGCATGAAGAGCTTTGGATTTGTCTTTGCTTCCTGATGTGATTTTTATTTGTCATTTCCAGAATGTGCAGGTGAGAATACTTTTTTGCATCTGAATTTGAACATTTCACTGTGTACCGCTTTGGAAAACATACCAAGTAGCAGAGGCGACACAGTGTTTGCACTGGAGTTGTGATGATTCATTAGTCCCATTATGATTGACTTTCCATCCCCAGAATGTATTCCAAAGCCACTGACATTCAGCCCATGAGAGCGGAATGAAAAGCCATCACTAGTCAGTCAGTGACTTTAGAAACGACGTGATACTCGGTTTCCGCCCAATCCTCTGGTTGTGACTCGGAGAACTGAGGAGGACAAAGAAAGGGGAGGAGAGGAGGAGGAAAAGCTCTTTCTATTGACTGTGTCCAGGCGCAACACTTCACTTCTCATGTTAAAAATAACTGAAGAGTCAGTGACAGTGTTTGCGAAAAGATGTGTTAAGCTGGATGTGTTGGTGATTTAGTTAGCTTATTCAGTATTGAACAGGTTTGGGGAAAAAAAGTGGATATGGATATTTTGATTCTATTTTAGTTGGTATACTTTGTCTACATTCTTTTTTTTTTATTTGGGGTGATAAATGGTTATGTCAGATGGCAAGTGAGAAAAAAGTTTGATTCCACTATGTGTCTTTTATGTACAGCAGCTACGTGAAGCCTAGTTTGATGTTTGACTTGGAATTTTGGCCATTCTGAATGGAATAAGGCTAATATGAGATTTTTAAAATTTAATAAAAAATAACAACAATAACTAAGAGAGAGCATTGCAGTATATGTTTCCTCAATCAAATAATTAATTTTGATTAGCATTCTGCAGAAAAGCTGCACAAAAAAATGCAACTCTATATTCTTTATCATTTTTATAATGCTACTCCAATCATATATCAACATAATAAATAATAACATCTGTATTACACAATTGCCAAAACTGGTATTATCATAATGAATTAATTATGTTATTACTATAACTACATTTCTAACAAACTAATATTTCTTTAGGGGGATTGTTGATTACCAAATATGATAAATTTATCTCACTTCCCCATGTATTGTCATGAAAAAAGAACTGAGGTAAAGATATGACACATTTATTGTATTTACTCAACACTCCCGGTGGGTCGGCTAATCATGCTGAATCACTTTTGGGTGTTGGAGTTGATGCTCTCAGGTTTTTTTCCCTATCCTCATATGTTTCCATTCTTCAGTCCTGAATCATCAATAATATCTGAAGAGAAAGTGCTCTTTCGTCTCTGTCCTCCCACACTTCATTCTGCTTCTTATTCTTCCTCACCCGGGGATACTTTCATTTTGCGTGTGAGGTATTCAACTCCTATATGTTAGAAGTAATATTCAGCATTTTCCCACCTACTCAGTTCACCCTGGTTCTTCTCATTGGAGTCTATTGGGAAAAGAACTGCTATATAAACTGTTTTGGACAGCAGGACTGAAATAAAGGGAACTGCCCTACTATATGTTCAGCATTACTCTCATATTTTACAGGGGTTTTTTTTCTATTTGTATTCACTCTCTTGAATATTTTATTACTTTATTTGATGACAAAAATCTGCTGTATATTTCTCTGTCATTTCCTCTCCATTCATTTTTGGTAACTGCCATCTGACTGACTCTACATTGAGTGGATGGATGGATGCCTGCAGGAAGAACTTGGACAATTTGAATACAGTTTTGCAAAAGCTTCACCCAAGTATTATTTTATTCAGCACATTTGAATCAACATGCATTAACTTATTTGATCTTTTTTTTTTTTTTGAATGTTTCCAATAAATAAAGAAGTGATCTATATACACTAAATTCACTGTTTTGTGCAAGTCGCGGGGGGCCTGAGCCTACTACAGTTAACACAGGAAAAAAGTTAGAGTAAACTAAGTGCAACAATTTGAAGAAACTGAAACTAAAGGCCTAATTTGACTGAGTATAAAAAATACAGGCAAAGTGAAAGCGTAAAAGCTCAGTCTATGGCGTTCCAACTATGCATCATTTTTCCTTTGAAGTGACAATGCGAACCACTGCACGATTGTGCCATTTGTACGTGTAATATTAATAATCGATCTTATGGTTTGAAAAGAGGAAGACTAACGTCAGACACCACTGTTGGTGGAGCAAGAGCACACACACACAAAAAAAAAGAAGCAAAAAAAAAAAAAAACCTGAACCAAAATTTCAAGGAACCAGAATCACAGAGGCCTCAAGATCACAGGAGATAAAGATCAGACAGACAGGAGTTATAAACACAGAAACACAGACTGAAATGCTGAGGCGCTACCCACACAGGAACCCAGATGAAATAATCACCACAAGACACAGAAGGCGCCCACCATATACCACAGCCACCAGGTGAACCCAATCACACACTCGGCACATGTGAAACACATCAGTGCAGGGAATAGCAATAAGACATGTGGAGGGCAAGTCCAGGAGCCTGGAACCAGAAACAGAATCTGAATCTTAAAATAACAGGAAGAACTAAACGTGAACCATGACACTGGAAATGTAATCGTCACATCAAAGTACTGGTATTTACCAAAAGTTAATACAGTTGTCAGGATTTTGGCTGGATTAAGTTCAGAGAAGCCGATCAAGAAGTGGATTCTTGCCTGGATGTATCAAATCAGACATAGACACAATTGGAGACAATTACTGACTTTCCTATACTGACCTTTCCAAACAAATTGCAAAACAAATCCCAAACAAAGGCACACATATTAATGCAATATATATCTATAACTATTAGCAGTTAGCAGCTATTAGTTAACTATTAGCACTATTATCTGTGAAGTACTTTGTGACCATTGTCTGAGAAAAGTGCCATATAAATAAGGCTTACTTACTTACTTACGTACTTACTTACTCACTTACTTACAGTAACTTGCACAAGTTCAACCTTGATGTGATTTATGGTTGGAAAAATTGTTTGTACTTCAAAAATAGCATCTGAGTCAGTGTAAGGTTTCCTGTTAAGATATGTTTAGAGTAGTAGCTTGTTCAAAAAGCAGTCAGTTTTGCCAGTATGTCTTTTATTACTTTTTTTTTTTTTTGCACAACTTTATAAAATGTATGTGCACATTAAAGCCACATTCAAGGTCTGAACTGTCATCAGGCTGATGATGAGAGTGGAACTATGTGTTTGTCAGTGATGCCAAGTAGTCGTCTTGTTGAGCTGGATGTTACACTTTCCCTAATTGCTTTCTTAACAGCTATCGAGCGTCATGAAAGCAGCAACTATAAATCTCATTTACATCCCACTGAGGGATATGGAAACCTCACTATGTTCTGCTATTCCACTGTTATTCAGAAGTTGTTTTTACTACCTGAAATCAATGTGTTTCACTGTCTCTTTATCCTGAGCGAGGACATGCAGCGATGGTTGATTCAGATTACGATTATGTCTAACAGGATGAATGCCAGATATGCAAGATCAAGAATAATAATGTAACCGTGGTACGATTTAGAAGTGATTTGCTCCAAATGCTTTTATTTTTTGAATGTATTGTTGTTTTATTCAAATCAAAGTGAATTGTTTAATTGGAGTTGTTTGTATAGAGTGACTGGTGACACAGCATGCAGAATGTGATACTCGACACTGGGGAGTTTTTTGTGTTGGTTGCCGAGAATTTGTGACTTTATCGAAAAATATTTCGTGCAATTAGTGGACCTAAGCGTGAAAGCACTTAGCTTGTAATTAGCATAGAGCATGTGTGGTTGCTATGACAAGAAGTAGCAGATGGTCAGCACCTCGTCCTTTACTCACCACTTTTCCCTTTACTGTTATCTGTCTTTTAGAGTTAACTGCACTTTTTCAAATTTGTTTTTCTCCTGTTCAAGTCCTCTCCTCCTTTTTTTTTTTTTCATCCTGTCTCAGAACCTGAAGGATCCTATTAAGCGGCTGTGACTCATTTGCATTATTTCAAGCTATTTATTGTCTACTTCGTGGTTTAAAGTACGCTTGTGCGCTGAATAATATGTCAGGTTAAGCTGCTTCAAAAGACTAAGATAATAATGAATGTGACAGTTCTGTCACACATAGCCCGTTGATGCCAGTGACACTTTAATGATTGCACTTTATACCAACCTGTCAATTACTTGAGCTCATGATAATGTCATCACAGAGCTGTTTCATGCCATGGTAAATAACTGGCAGATGTACAATAACTTTATATAAGTGTACTATGAAACAGTATCAGTCATTATGACAATGTAAGTCACATCAGGGATTTGTTTTTGACATATTTGAACTGCCAAGCTTTGTACGGTGTCTGGTAGGAACCCGTTTTAATGAAATTGGTCTTTTTTAAATACAAAGACCTTGTTCCCTGAAAAAAACACACAATCTCACCTTGACAGTGTTGATCCCAAAATCACTGTGTGGTTATGAAGTGCAAACCATTGAATCCAAAAGATAATTCCTAATAATCCTTTTTTTGTTAGTTTTTTAATCAAATGACCTGCTGGTGGGCCTGATGAGAGTTAATGTTTTGAGGAGCTGGATCCACAGTCAGAAATAGACTGTGCTAGTTTGATCTATATGAGAGGCATGCTGGGGAATACAACTTGTGCAGCCCAAACAAAGCCAAAAAAAAAATTAAAGAAGATGAAAAAAAAAAAAGAATTACTGCTTTTCAGAAAGGAATAAATGATTAATGACCCACATGGAGCTAAAACCTCCCCGTATTTTAGTATCTTTATATATAAGGTGTATTTATGCTATGAGGTTTAAATACAAACACTATTGATTAAAACATGGTTTTGCAATATAAAAGTCGTGACTTGGTTTGACTTCATTGTAAACACAATAAAAAAGAAATCCCAGGGAATAGAGCAGATTTGCGCTCTGATTAATTTTGTTTCGTGATTGCATGCATGTTCTCTGTGGTTCTGTTTGCTGCATCCCAAGAAAAGTGAAGTTGAAAGGCAATCTTTTTAATCTCTGCTTTTTTCTTTTTTTTTTTTTTTATCAAGTCCTAATTAATTTTATATTTGAAGCTGCAGACTGATATGTCGTTTTCCATCTGGATATTTTGGACTACTTTTAGTCAGTAATGAGATTCCGTTCACTCTGGGGAGTAAAGGCCAGCGAAAAAGTCTGAGACACTTTAACTAGACTTGAATCAGCAGCCGATGCTGCACTCTGTAGTCATTTGGCTCTTTGTTGGAGGCAAATACCTCAAAAACCTCAAAGTCTTTGGAGAAGCACTTACAGGTTCTTTTTTTCATTTAATTTCATCTGAGAGACAAAGTGTAACAGCAGCAAGCTTGAGAATAGTAAGAACAAAACAGTCATAAATCAAACACCGTCAGCAGAGTCGCAGGTAATCAGCTGGGGTCTGGTGTGATGGGAAAAATAACACAGGGGTGGAGTCACTGGAAATAGACAGAGAAGCTCTTTATTCAGGGCAGAGACCAACAGCAGAGGAAACTAGAGCTCCAACAGTCATTAGCATCCAAGTACGAGTGCAACCCAGGACCTGAAACTTTACTGTAAATGATCCACTTCTGGAGGTCACGGAACAAACTGGAGACGGCTTCATAATGTGGTGTCATATTCAGAAGCTAAATCAATACAGGTCTCTTCTGAATGTATCCTGATACCTAGCTGATGGAAACTGAAGCTCACAGCTCTGGAGGAGTAAGCACTTTGCTCCGTGGTGTCCCCCACAGGACGGTATCAGACATAATGAAGTTGGTCCATGTGCACCCTCAGGCTTGGACACTTCAAGGACCAAAACACGACAACTAGCGAGACCTCAAGATGACACCATGATGAATGTCCATCAAAACGTTCCATGGAGGGTCTATCAAAAACATGCCTGCAAACATAAATCAGTTTTGGTGGAAGACAGCAAATACCACATATCACTTCATTAGTTATGTGGTTAATTTCTCCACCTTTGATTTCTTTCTCTTTACCATTGTGAACATTCACTCTTTTCCCTTTAATTTATTGATTGATCGATTCAAAACCCAAACCTGTTTTACATTTTGTGTATGCACATTCTGCACATTTTCATACTTTACTCATTATCCAGGAATATAGCCTCTATATGGAGTTTGTACACTCCTTCTCATCAAAGTCAGTGTAGCCACACATTCTCCAGTGTTACCCTGAGGCTTCTACACTCAAATTTAAAGGTTTGCTGGAGGACAGAAAAACACTGAGGGCTGGAAATGAATTATGAATATAGTAACATAGAGGTTAGGTTCTTTGACCTCAGTGTTCAATGCAGAACATGAGCAGACTACACACGTCACAACAAATGTGGAGTTTTCTCTCTCATGAATGAGATTTAATTAGACAACTAGTTTTGACTCTGGTTACATGAATGTAAAAAGCTGGCCGGATCATCTGAGATTATTGTTTGAAACGTGCGGCTGTATTCCCTCCGTTTCTTGCATCATGTAAAGTTAATGTCTTCTTCCAGCACTGGCAATAGAATTTTTTTTTTTTTTGCGAAGATATTAATGACACTAACTAATGTGAAATCTCTTTCCACCATCTGCCGTGGCATTACTCACCACAGTTGTCTGTGGGAAGCTTTGCATATTTATAAAGTTTGCTGCACGGAGCCATAGTTGAAAAAATATTTTATTGTCTTTCTCCCAACTATCCAGTCTGTGTTCGTACTATGTGGATAATTCACAAAGCAGGCTGAGCGATAGTCTGTGATTACAGTATGGCTGGTGTGGCTTCAATACGAGAGTGCTATAATGAGCCGTTTCCAAGCTTTGAGCAAAACTAAAAGTGCTAAGACCGCCACAAACCCTTTCTAAAACGCATATCTACAGCATTGCCTGACGTGAACGTGTTGTGAATAATGCATGAACACAGTCAGTTTCACTATATTTCATCCCATTGACCAATGATTTTTTGCTGTTTAACTCCAACACACATACACACATGCCAAAAGCCTTGTCTGACAGTCAACACTCCGCTTGTCTGACTTTGACAACAAACAATTCACTGTGTTGTTTTACTGTGTTTCCATCTAACCTTTGCCTTGTTTCTCCTGCTACTGGGATGTTATGTTGAAAATAATATTTGTCTTCTTGGAGTCTAAAATACAAATGAGCAGGGTGATGGAAACAGGTGGGCAATGTACATAAACTCTTGGAGCATGGTTTGTTCACACCATGAGATCATGTGGGTGGAAGTAACACAGATGGAAACATATTTTTTTTTTTTATTTTTATTCTAATCTGAGGACAAACAACATAAAGAGGGGTAAAGAAAACTACTAATTATTTTTTTTTTTTTTAATTCTTCAAGCAGAAGTAATTATTCTGTGTGAGGTCAAAGATCCACTAGATGGAAACCTATTACTTAAGATATTTTGGAGAGAACCCCTTAAAAGAGTATCATGTTTTTATTTTTTTTAATCTTATATCTTGAGATGTGAGGTATACAGCAAAGTGAATATTTGCTTATTTGAGCATTGTATTTAAACTCACACAGATAATTCTTAAATTAAAGATACCTTCCTGTACAAACTGCATGGTATTTTAATCTTTAATACCTTCATGTTATAACTAATACTGGCTCTGAGTGTGAACATGAATTTAAATTGTAATTTTATTGTGGAAAACCACAAAGAAAAACTGTCATTTCAACTGATTTATTTTCTCCCCTTATTTGATACAGGAAATTCTCTTTTCAAAAGGCTTTTCTGTCTTATAGTTATCATTTCCAATTATGACATTGAAGCTGCAACTTACTTGAACTTTCTGGACGGAACGACAGCAACGGCAAAGTTTTGTGCAGCAGCTTACTGTTCACACGTGTTACTCTCAAATGAAAGGGGAGAAAAGTTCTATGTAGTGAGTGGAGAACCATACCAGAGAGCAGGCTAAATAAAACAAAATAAACATACTTTATTAATCAACTTGGGGAATTTCCAGGATTTGGAGGTGTGGCCGGGGAGCTGATGTCGGTCAAAGGTCTTGTTTAGTGTGGTGACCTATCCACTCTAGGATTCAAACTCGCGTACTTCCGATCCCACACTGTGGGATTCTGACTTGGTCCAGTTCAGTGATAACAAATTGTGTTGATATCAGTTGCCATGGCCTGAAAGGTTTCTGTTTTGGTTGTGATAATGATCATATTGCCAAAAGCAGTCTTGGAAAATGTAGCTGTCAAATATTCAATAATCGACATCTCAATTCACCTCACAATAATGTAACAGCTGCCAGGAGTGCTACTTATACTGCCTTTGTTTCCTCTTTCAAGGTTTTTTTTTTAATGTTTTTTTTTTATTTTTTTATGCAAGTACATGAATGTCTGCTGGATCCTGCATTAGATTATTTTATTCATCTCATGAAGGCACCAGTAGTAGAGGTCGTACAAATATGATGCTTTTATTCTTGTCACCTCCAATTCAGTGGTGATTAATCTTAAGCAGTTAAGCCTGACGTTTATGCATCCATCTTCTTTTTCCAGTTACAACTGGCGCTCAAGATATCTTGCATACATGTTAGACATCCATGTTGCAGTGTAGCAGATAATAAAAGTTATATGATTCATTGAACTGCACACATATCAGGCCATATTCTACAGTATCAGAGATTGGGATCGAACATGGATGGATGTTTTAGCAATCAACTTTCTGATGTTGAAAATATTGACATTTTTATCCATGTACAGACAGCAAATATAACCAAACGCTATAATGCAAACTAAGATGTACTAAAAAAGTTTATGACCAAACTGACTTATATTTAACCTAGTTGGTTTCAGAGCCTGTCTGAAAGTTTCCCCTGTATTTTAATTCTCATATAATAAGAAAAAGGGAGCGTGGCAAACTGAGAGTGAAAATAGGTCAATATTTATTGTCTCATCAGTGCGTCACATCTGCTGTGTCTGTTGAATATATTTTTTAATAGCTCAAGTCAGAAGTGTGATTCTCTTTTATAGATTTTTAAAATGTATTCATTTAGTTGCAGGGCAGTGAGGTTGTATGTATTAGATAAAACTGCACTGTGAGGATATCAGTTTCATTCTATGGTTAGTATGTAGTTCCTGTGCATTTGTGGAATTATCCAGGTTTTGTTTCATCTGAGGTCATTTAAAGTTACCCCAAAGTGTGAATATGAGTGTGTGACTGTGTGTGTGTTTGGACGTGATGGAGATGAAGTTCAGCTGACTATATTAGCCTCTAGAATAGATGGATGGATGAATAAATAAAATCATATTTAAACTAAAATGTGGGGCTTTTAAATCAAATATCACTCAATTTATCAGTTGGAGATGTGTTCACAACGATCACAAATCTGAATCTGAGATATTTAATAATTTTTACTATAATGGTGAAAATGGAGGAATTGCTGAGTATTTTCCTCCATGAGACATGGACATATGCTTTCGTCAATTACTCAAATTACAAAGACACTGTCCGCACAAACAGCGAGAGAGACGCACACGCGCTCTCTGTGGATCGTGTCGCGTCGGTGCGTGTTTCTGTAGGGGTCGCTGATGTCCGCTCAGAAGCAGCGGCTGGAGAAGCAGCGATAGTCTCCAGCTCCGCTGTTCATCTGCACCACTCACACCGGGATTTCTTCCTCCTGCTCGGCTCCGCTTGTTTCTCTCCTCTGGAAACTCCCCGCTGGAGCCTCCGGAGCTTGGTCTGGAAGAGCGCGGAGCTTTTGCGCCTGATTAAAGGGAACCATGCGTTACTTCTGGATACACATCGTGTGGACCACCGGCGTGGCTTTCCTCCTGGGATTTCAAGGCAAGGGATTAGTTTCATTCCTCTTTTCCCCATGTGTTCTGTGTTGTAAGGTGCGTCTGTCGGTCCGACGCAGAGCGGAGTTGTGCAGGTTTGTGAAGTGATGCCAGGAATCCTCTGACTCCTGCTGTCGGAGCAGAGCAGCCGTTTGCTCTCGAAAATAAATAAATAAATAAAAGTTGGAAAGTTTTAGTGGCGTTGAGCTGATAGTGTGTCAAAGCAGACAGGAGAGCGCAGCAGTGGAGGTTGACAGTTTCAGGATAGTGGTGAGGTTGTACAGAATCACACTGCTGGACTGTCAGCTTGGAGTTATTTCAGGAGGCTGATTTCTGATAGAACTGTGACATGTTTGTATCAATCATTGGTTTTAAGTTTGTAGATTCCCACTGGGTCTGCTCCTAGCCTTTCACGCAGATAGGTGTATCTGTGTGTGTGTGTGTGTATGTGCACGCGCATCTGTTTATGGAATCTGCCACTCACTCACTCACTCCTTCTCAAAAGCTCTGTTACCTCTCTCAAACTCATTTTCATACAAACACCAATCAATCTCTGACTTGGGTTACCTTATGCTGTTATTATATGAACAAAACCTTCCTGTTGTGATTTAAGACAGCAAATTAAAGGTTCACTTGCACTTATATACCAGATAGATTAAACCATTTATGTTTTAATGTCATAATTTATTTAATAAATTGGCAAACCTTGTTTATAAAAGTAGAACCACATCAAGTAAAATATGTTACCAGCAGATGAGATACTTTTAAGTTGTTGAAATTAAAAATAAATAAATGAATATGGAAAAAAACATATTTTGTCTGCATACATATTCAGACCTCTGCATATGATCTATGGCCTGTGAGTATCCCGATGTATTTACAGAATAGAAAGTAGGGTGGCTATTTGACTGATTTCATTGTTGCTGCGCACCTTCTTGCTCACTTCTCTCTCTCTCTCTCTCTCTCTCTCTCTCTCTCTCTCTCTCTCTCTCCACAGGCTCACTGTATATCTCTCTACCAAGTGGAGTTGAAATCTAAAAGTTAACTTTGTAATCTTC